>CM062626.1:48627992-48797992 GCA_025617555.3 Puccinia polysora
ATCCTGATAAATTTCCAGATGTTGCTGAAATTTATTTAAGCTACTTCTCTCTTACTATTTTTTGGTCTTATTTTTATTTATATGTTTCTATGTTTTTTAATTTACAATAAATTTCATTTATTTATTTCTATCTTTAAATCTGTTCATTTGGGCTGTAAAATCTCTTGAATTTCAACCAGAGTGGATTTTGAAGGTCACTCATCAGTTCAAAATTGTGGGAGATCTTTTTTTGCTTTTATAATTTTTTTTGTAGGCCCAGGCTAAAAGCATGCCTTAAAAATTAATTAAATCATTCCATCCTTTGAAGAAAGGTGTGATTTTAGCTTTTGTTTTTCTGAATGCAAGGCTTTTTTGAATAAATGCATGAATAGTCATTTCTTTACTAAATTGACACCTCTGGCATGTTTTCCACCAAAGGAAGGTGTGTAAAAATTGAAAAGTTGTTCCCATACAAAAAATGTGTGAGTTTAGACAACTAATGTTTGGTACATGCTTCCAAGGTTTTTGGGAGTGCCTGTGGTGATAGACAACACACCTTGTGGGGATTTTTTGGGCCCCAAAAGGCCTTTTGAAATCAATTGAGGCCTTGTACCGCTAAATGAAGGCCCCCTGAACTCCTATGGAGCATGTCTGGGATAAAAAATTTTTGAGAATTCAATGATGGACAGCACCTGAGTTAATGTGACATGTAGAAATATGAGAAATATATATTTTTTGCAAGGAATTCAAAGCTGAGGTAAGTTTTGAAAAATGAATTCATGCAGTATTACAAAAATAAAAAAAATGATAAAAGTCTGTTTTCTTTACATGATATGGAGTATTCATGGTTGAATATGGATACCTTTGTATTGAGCATAAAAAAAATCCAAATATAAAGATTTGATGAGGAAAATTCCTAAATTTTGAAATATACTAAAATACATATCATCAATTACATAAAAAATCATACAAAAAATTCTTTGAAGCAAATTAAACATTTATGATGGAATTTAAATAACTTTGAAACTAACATAAAAGAAACAAAAAACACTGAATATATCCATTTTTTGAGGAGAATTATTATTATTTTCAAATATTTCCATAAAATTTATCAATTACAAAAATAAAAAAATAATATGTAAAAAATCTATTTCTTGGAGAACAATTAATATTTCAAGTGGGATGTAAATTCCTTATATAAAAAATAGAAAGGCATGAAAAAATTCTGAACATACCCAGGTTTTGAGGAGAATTTAAATATTTTGAAATATTCCAACAAAGAATTCATTGAGAAATATAAAAATAATTACAAAAAAGGATTGATGTCTTGGAATGAAAAAGGGGCTCAGGAAATCTTTCCAGGTACTGGAGGGAAATATGAAAATCTTTGATCAAAGGACCAGAAAAATCAGATTACTTATACACAATTGGTGAACCACAAGGTGTGCCTTTAAAAAAAGGAATATTTAATAATAAAAGATCTGATGAACTTTTTGAGAGACTATATTTAGAAGAAGGTACCCCATGGTAATGATATATGGCATTTATGTGTAATGATCATGTGGCAGCTGAATGAGATGGTGGATGGAAGACTAAAATCACTTTAAATATAGCAATAGGGTGGCCTGGACAACTGAAATTATCAGGAAAGAGTTAAATTGGTTTTAGCAGCTAAAATTGTCTTTAAATTACAATTTAATTGTGATATTGTTCCAGATAAGCTATAATTATATCAGAAATAAAAAAATTATGATAATATATATAAGTGTGCTGAAATAAAGTGTTGAGTGGGAATATTATGAAGTCCAAAACTCAGCAATATTTTATGTTTCTTTCTGGAATTTCCACCAAGGAACCTCAAGTTGAAGCTCTGTCAAATCTATATTTGAAGCTATCTCAATTCTTCAACCCAAATTTTTGGTGCTCATTCCCTGTGCAAAATTCACAGTGACTTTGTATCAGAGCTTGGTTAAAGCTTAACCTGCCCTTGGTTTCATCTTGATCTGCGCATGCTCATATATTGGGCCTTAGATCCTTCATGGCACTTCAAAAGATTTTTTGTTGTGTATTGAATATTTTTGACCAAAAATAAAAAAAATAAAAGATAATCCCATTTAATGGGAGTAATTCTAATATCATTAAAAATTTGAAAAGAAACTCTTTCAATTTCCAGAATAATCAAAGAAATATAAAAAATTAATTTTGGGTAAAAATAAATTTAAATTCCATTATAAAGATAAATTTTATTCAAAGAAATCAATTTTTTATTTCATTACTGTTATTTTTTTTACAAAATGAATCCTTTTTTTAAATATTTTGAAGTATTTAAATTTCCCTCATACTGTAGGTATAGGTAGAAATTAGCTTTTTTTGTTTTTATGTTTGTTATAGTTTATTTATACCACTGGGAATATTGATTCTTGTTCATAGAAATAAATTTCTTATATATGTAGCAGCTTGTAAGAAAAAATTTCAAAATATCAGAATTAGAATCACAAAAGTGAATTATTAAGCTTTTTTTATATATTTCTGGTACAAACATAATTTGAATTCAATCAGGAATATTGAATTTTTCTTCAAGGAAATCTTTTCTTTTTATTTTTATCATTTTTTATGTAATTGATAATTTTGTTGAGAGATTTCAAAATATTTGAATTTCCCTCATCAAATATTTATATTAGGGCTCATCAGAGTGAGAAAAACCGCCATTAGAAACCCATCATTTTTTCTTATGAAACCCGCCATTAAAAATGGCAGCTTTCTGAAATACACATACCCCCTAATTGGTGTATTTCATTCATAATTTTTGTATCTTTTTTTATTTTTTTGAAAAATTTATTAATATTCCACCCTGAACATTCCATAATTATGTAAAGAAAACAAATTTTTATTATTTTTCTCAAACTTCATGAAGTTTTTTTTTTACAAATCTGATCTGAGATTTGAATTAATAGAAAAAAAATGATATTGAATCTATCTTTAAATGTCACATTGCATCCATGATTGAATTCTTCAAACACCTCTACCCCAGAAAAACCCCATAGGGGGTCTAGGAGCCTCATTTCTTCCCCCAAGGTGTCAATTAATGTTCACAGGCCTTGAAGGGGCTCAAGCATCCTCAAAGGTATTTTATCCAACCCTAGGAACTCCTTTAACCCTTAAAAAATTTTTCAAAACTTAGTTTTCTAAGATTATACCTTTTTTGTATTGGTACAACCTTTTGAAGTTGACACATCTTCTGGGGGTGTAAAAACATCCCACAAGGCTCCATTTTAGTAGAATAATTCGTATAATAACGCATTTATTTGAAAAAGTCTTGAATTGAGCAAAGAAAATTCTAAAATCATGCCTTTCTCCAAAGGAGGGTGTTGAAATCTCATTAAAAAAAGAAAGGTATGTAGTCAATTATTGGCAGTTGCCAGTGCAAAACCACCTCAGATTTATCCCAATTGAGATAAATCTAGGTATTTGGGATCAGCAGTCTCTATGAAACTGCAGCCAATCCAAGTTGTCCCAATTGGGATAACTTGGAGTAGATTTGCAGGGAAACAACCTGTGCAACTACAGCTGCTTTTCCCAATCAGGACAACATGCAGCCTCATCTTCAGACTCAACCAGACCAGATAGCCATACAACCAACTGGCCATCCAGCCAAAAAGTCATGACTCCAGAAAGCCCACCAGGCCAAGACCAATACAACCATTACAGAACCATAGACATGAAGAACTGAAGACCAGATAGCCAAGCAAACAAATCACTGGACAGACCACCAGACACCTAGCAGTCAGGCTCTTCCTGGAACAAAATACCAAAAAAAGAATATACCAATCCAGCTTAACCCTCAAGACAATTTGGCAAAAATCAATTCAAACAAGAACCTCAAGTACAACAGCTCAGAAATAAATTGACCCCTAGAAACCAATTGTCCCACAACCTTCCAACAAAATCAAGAAAAACTTCACCTATACCCTGTCACTGCAATAGCTCCCTAGACCAGAACAACTAGGATCCTAGAAACTAGTCCCTTCTTTGAGCTCAGGAATCACCCAAGGCATAATAAAAAAATAGACCCAAGAGATCCAGAAATAACCATGGATCAAAACAATCGAAATCAGGCTCCCACAAAGTAGGCCCTGCTTTGAGCTCAAAAATCACTCCAGGCCAGATCAAAACTAGAACAAAGACATCCAGCAAGAACCATTGATCAGAAAAAATTAAGACCAGAACCAAGACATTCATAAAGAACCCTGGATTAGAAAAAACCAAAATCAGACAAAGAAATTCAGCAAGACCCTGGATCAAAAACAAAAAAAATCATTCAAACAATTGAAAGGAAGGCCAACAGCCAGACAAGCTTATTGACCAATTGAAAAAATTACTGACAGAAAAAACAGCCAAGGAGGAAGAACCTCAGAAAACTCTACCCCACCAGAAAACCACCAACAGCCATCAATAAAACACTGTCAAGGATCCATAAAAATGAAGACCAATTTAGAAAAAAGAGCCAGAGAGGAAAACTGATGTAGATATAAGTGCCTAAATGGAAGATCAAAGTAGAAAGACAGAAAAAAATAAAGACCAAGACAGACTAAGAGGAAACAGCCCTGTTTAAATGCTGGTCAGGTTTCTCTTGTTTGATTGTCACTGCCTTTAAATAAAGAAATTCTCCTCATTCCAATCTCAATTTTTTCATTATTCTCCTGCTGCTCTATTTTTTTCCTCATGTGTATTTAGATCAAGTCAAAATTAGCACATCTTTTGCTGGTTTTAGAGAGAGAAATAAAAAAAAACACAATTGAGGATTCAAAGCCAGGATTTCATCATAGAGCATGGATTTAGTAATTTTGAAGGCAAAATTTTATTGTGGGCCAGGCATTGAATCTAAGAAGATTTCAGGAGTTCTGATTTTGATCAAGGGAAAGGGGGTGGATTATAGATAACTAGATATAGATAGAAAACATAAAAAATCATACCATAATAAAAAATAGAGTATTATCACTAAAATTCCAGGAACATTATCACAAACCATTCTTACAAAATACCTAATTGAAATTGGAGATGAGCTGGTTTGGGTAGTATGGTTTTTTGAGGAATTTTTTATCTGAAAGGGATTCCAAACAGTGACTTAGAAATTTGGGAGGAATAGGGGAGTTTAAATTAGAACAATAAATTTTGGGAAGTGAATTTGAAAGATGATAAGAAAGCTACTTAAATCCTGGAGCAGAGTAGGATTTTGAAGATTAGTGGCTTTTCTGTAATTCTGGGTCACATTTTCCATTGCATATTTCTCAATCCCCAAAAGAAATGTTTTCAAAAATCCACCATCATCATCCTGATTTTTTTTTACTACAATCACAAAGAACTATCAATTTTAATTGGTTGAAATGATCATGGATCAAATTCTCAGTATTTGTTGAAAGGATATCCAAACAATGTAAAGGTAAAAATTTTGATTATATCGATGACAGCCGTCTTTTTATTTGAATCCTTAAAAAGAGATTATATAGAAAAACAGATTATGAATGAATGACATTGGAGTCAATTATTTGGTAAATTTGAGTGGAATAAGGAATTGAAGGTTAAAAAGGTCATTAGATTATGGTTAAAACATAATGGATGATTGATTAGAGTAGTAAAAAATGATAACAAAAAGAAATTCAAGTGAAGATGATGGAGGGTACAAGGTGATGAAATGAATTTTAATTCCTCTGGGTCTGAGTGCAGAATTTTGCAAAATTAAATGATAAAACTCCAATGGAAAGGAATCTCAAAATGAAAGCTGATTTTTCAAAGGTCAAAAACTAACCATGAAAATAAAATCAGCTTGAAAGAGTGATGACAGATGAATTTTAGATTGAAGAAAATGACTTAAAGACCCATCATCAGTCATGTTGATGATTCTGGTGGCTTTAGTTAACTGTTGTTGTTCAAGTTTTTCTCATTATTAATTTTTTCAAAAAAAAATAATTTCAGGATTGATGAGATAATTCAATTAAACAGAGAGAACAAAGACTGAAAAGGAAAAAGAAAAACATGTGAGAACTGAGAAAAGAACTGAAGGACAGGAGAATCATTGAAGGAACATGAAGAGAGTCCCACCACCATGACAGGCTCAACACGTAAGGCTTGATTGAATAAATTCTGATGGAGTCGGAGAGAAGGAAGTTTTTAAGATATTAAGGCCAGAGTGAAGTAGGAAAGATTTCTGAAAAAGAACCGGAGATCAACCTCTGTACATGGTTTCAGAAAACAGATCAGAAGAAGAAATGAGAAAGAAAGAGAGCTGAGAGATTCATACCAAACTGGATCAACGGTTAAGATGTTCTACTTAGATGTGCAGTACACGTTTGTGAGGCTTGACGAGTAATGAGAATGTATCAAAAGGTGCAATGACAATGAGGAAGAAGGGTCAAGGAAGAATGTAGGATGATGGAGAGAGGTTTAAATAAGGAGATCGAGTGGAGATTTTATGTTGAGGACTGATTGGGTGTGAGAATGGGTGGAGAAGTAGACATGAGATGGACGCTAAGGTGACAGGGAGAGGAATGGAAATCTACACAGACAGAAAGAGGAAGAAAAAGAAAAAAGAGACAGAGCCAAGGAGAGGAAAAATAATGAAAGAGAGTGACATGTGCTTGACACCTGTGAGGAAAGGTCAGAGTGCCGCGGACAGGGACACGACAATTATTCAACAAGGATACCCAGATGGATGTTGATAGCCAAGGCTTAATACATCCTAAAATGCTTCATTGTTATGATTCTAGTGATTCTTTTACCAAATCTACACCTTTTTGAGCGTTTATCCACCCCATGAAGGTGTGAAAACCTTAAAAAAAACTGTGAAAATACAAAAAATGTTCTAATACAGACAATTAAGGTTTAAAGGAGTGCCTGTGGTGTGAGAACACACCTTTTGATGGTGTTTTATGCCCCAAAAGGCCTGTAAATATTAATTGTGGCCCTGGAGGGCTTCATCAAGGCATCCAGAGCCCCTGTGGTGTCTGTCTGGGATAGAATTTTTTGGAAAATTCAGATATGGACACCAGTTGTGTAAATTTTATATGGAAAAATGCAATAAATAAAAAGTCTTTTGCCAGGAAGTCAAATCTGACCTCAGATTTGAAAAAAACTCATCCAATTTCAGAAAAATAACAAAAATAAAAAAAATCAATTTTGTGTACACAAAATGGAATATTTCTAGTGGAACATGAATAACTTTGTACCAAACATAAAAAAACATTATAAAAACCACCTAAACGCTGGAAATTCAAATATTTTGAAATATTCCAAAGAAAGAAATCATCAAGTACATAAATATTCCTAAAAAATGTAAAAAGCATATTTCTTTAGAGAAAATAAAAGTTTGTGATGGAATGTAAATACCTTTGTACCAAAAATCATAAAAAATAGAAAAATGCTGCATTCATATATTTCATAAGGAGAACTCAAATCTTTTAAAAAATTCCAAAAAAAAATTCATAAAGTAAAAAAATAAAAACATCAAATTTAAAAAATTGATTACTTCAAATAAGAATTGAAATTTCCAGTGATATTCAAGTAACGTACAAAAAAAAGGGGGGCATAGAAAAATGCTACATATGCCTATACTATATGGGGGATTTGAATCTGTAGCAATATTCCAACAAATAATTCATTAATAAATTTAATAAGATTAATTAAATCTAAAATTGAATTCTTTGAAAACAATTATGAATTTTGATAGAATTAAAACACTTTTTACCAAACATGAAGAAACATAAAAGAAATTCTGAATAGAGCTATTTAATGAAAGGAATTCCAATATAATTATAAATCCCAAAAGAAACTCTTTCAAGTGCCCTACCCCAGAAAGACCCCACAAGGGGTCTGGATGCCTTGAAAAAGACCCCCAGGGCCTCGATTGAGATTTAAACATCTTGGGGGGCCCAAAACACTATGAAAAGCTCTGTTCTACCACCCCAGACACTCCTCCAAAACTTGAAAAGGTCTGCCAAAGCTCAATTGGGTATATTCACAATTTTTTTGTAACTGCACATCCTTTTAAAGGTTTTCATGCCTTCCTAGGTTGGGAAAACATAACAAAAGGTGTTAATTTATTAAAAAAACATTGGTATAATCATGCCAATTACACCTTTTGGCATTATTTTAACAAAAAAAAAAGCTAAAATCACGCCTTTTTTGAAAGATGGCATGGATTTAGTACTTTCTTGGTGTGACTTTAGCCTGGGCCAACATTGATACAATTTCTAAGAAGAATAATTTCTCGGTTTCAAAGCATGAAAGATTCCTGTTTCTTTGATTCTGATTACCAAGATGAGCAAGCATCATCTCTGGAGATGTTTCTTCCAAAAATGAAGGTTATTTTCTCTCCATGGGGTAAGGTGTGAAGACATGTCACCAGAAAGTATCTTACAAAGAATTTTATCATTCAACTCTGTCAATTGTTGAGAAGAATTCCCATACCTTTTGACACACATGTCCAGACATACAGAACCCTGAACAAACATGATAAACTTGAGAAAAATCCAGATTTGGAAGGGTGAAATAAATGTGAAAGAATTTCTGATGACAGGTCACCTTTCTAGTGTTTTATCAAATCAGACTGGAGGCTGCTCACTTTGACAACATCAACCAAAATGCTTTGTTGTAAGTCATCTATCATCTCTTTCATGGCATGATTTTTTTAAATCCATTTTCCTTCTCTCTGATTGCATTTCTCATCCTGAAACAAGGTTTTTTCATTCAAATTTTCCATATATGGATCTAAAAATGTCTTCTTTCCACACTCAGCTTCACCTCAATTAAAATAATGCCCACCAGAATCAAAGTTCAGCCAGATAGTGTGAAAGATCAAAACAGAATTGTGAAAAAAGTGGACAAAATTTTTTTTTGGAAAGCCTGCATAGCTTTTTTTTCATTTGAGGACAGAAAAAACAATCAAATTTTTGACATATCAGTTCAATTTACCACAGAATATAGAAAAAAGAGGACCAGAATCATGAAAAAACAGGATGGTTTTCTTGAAACAGATGTCAGTCTCTATGGTATGAGTCTTATTATCAGATAAAGTGGTGGTTGAAACCGTTCATTAGAACAAGGCCCCAACCATGGGCAAATCATGTATGTAGCACCCATCCATGCAGGCAGGTAACCCACATTTGTGAAGAAACCTGAGTCTAATTTTAATCAAGACTCATGAATCTTAAGAAATTAAAAAAAAGGGAATGACCAAAATTTTAAGAGTATTTCAATGAACTTGGTCAGTAAAGAAGATTGAGATCAGAAAGGTTATGGTTTTCACTTGGGTTGGCAAATGTATGATTTGATGGGTAAGGCCAGAGATTGAACATATGATGAAATACAAAGCAGTTGAACTAGAATGGAGAATTTAGTTGAGGAGAGAACATGAATATTTTCCCAGGCACGTGATCGAGTCTTACATCGATGACGGTGAGATATCATAGGTGATGTTTTGTGCTAGTTGGGCGATGTGGTGGGAGCAAAGTTGGAGAATTTTGTGATCTTGAGGCAGGCATGATTTGACCAGAGTCGGTTGAAAAGGAAGAGGGAGACATCGAGACGGGTTGAGAATTGAGACCAGAGGCAAGGAACCGAGAGGCCGAAAACAGAAGAGAGGAGACGCATGCAAGGAAGGCATGAGCGGACCGGGGAAAGGTGGAAGCGTTCGGGGGCTCCTGGGCCGAAGAAGGGAGGAGCGAGCGGCATGACAAGGATTCGTTCGCCTAGTCGAAGTTGAACTTGACGGTGCTTCTTTGTTTGAGGTCAATCTGGTCTCCGTTCCTCGGGGGACGGGTCTCTGGGATCGGTCAGCCTTCTGGAGGGACCGGGCTACCCGATGGATGGTGACCGGGCAGCTGCCCGATTGACACCCGAGCCCCGGACAGCAGAGGCAGAGGTGGTGGCAGCCAAGTCAGTCGCATCCTCAGCCCCAAGACCACTACTAAGCCACAAACGAGCAAATACCCAACTTGGAACTCAACAACGAACTGGATCCCTCAACAAAACACAAAGCAAGAAACCATCATCCTCCCATCCCTCCAGAACTCCAACGACCAACCAACGAACCAGGAAAAATCTCAGCAACCATAACCGAATTGCTGAAAACCGCGGATAACTCGAATAAGATTGGCAAGAAGAAGAAATGTGTAAGCAACCTACTTTCAACATTCCAACACCTACCCCCCTCCCCTCTTTCTCGATCCCAATCGGATCATATACCTCGTAAAAGTACATTCGGATGCTCTTACCCATGGATCGAGTCCGGAAAATCGTCATCAATTCCCCGCCGCTCAAAGAACAAGTCTGTGCTCAGCGGTCGAACCTCCTTCCAACCTGACCGAGCTGAGGACTGCCTGAAAGATCTCCCTTCAAGAAACCGACTGATCATTTATTTAAATCTGAACCAACCTACACCCAATCAAGATCACCATTCAACTCCCCATTCCAATTTGAAGAAGAAAGCCATAATGAGTAGATGAAACCCTAGACAAGATTTATACATTTATTATATGCAATTTGCCATCCAACCCACTTCAACTCAAGCTCGACATTTGATACGTATAACGTTTCCTCAAAATAAACTCATATATACTTCATTATCTAGCCCACCCATAGACCCTTGACGACTTGAGAAACGAACTAAATCAATATCGCAAACTAGCTTGTTATAAATTCATCACGTCTCACTCTCTTTCGGAAGTTCTCAATCATTTGCCTCCCACCGTTCACCACTCCTTCCCTTCCTAGCCAATCTATTTTGATCTAACTAATCCAGTCTCAATAAGTAATTTGATTAATCATCGTTAACATGCTATCTCTTCGCTTTTCATGTGCGCCTATTTCAGCCTGGGAAACTTTACGGCGTCAAAGTGAGTCATTCAACTGGACGTCTAAGCAATACTTTCCAAAACGGCCATCCGATTTTCGTTTCTCCTTCTTGTTCCGTGAACCCTTGTCAACACTTGAATTGATTTAACCACTACATTTAGTTCATCCTGAATTGCCACACATAGCTCTGTGATGATTGAGGCTGATGATTCCATGATCTTACTCTAACAGTTCGGACTTTGGAACATAACCTAGAATCACAAATCACGGCTTATGCCAAACTATGTACTTCGGTTTCGACTGCTTACAGCTCCAATGGCAAACTGAGTGATCGAATGGTGATTGAATCCAGGGAGCTGGAAGAGCAAATCGAAGAAAACTTGAAACAAGTTGAGTCTATGTATGAGTCTCTATACGGAAATGGCATGGAACCCGGTTTCCTAACTCATGCTGACGATATGAATCTTCTCTCTTTCATTTCCTTCTTTTTTTCTGGTTCTCTTTTCTCTTTGATCCCTGATTAGCTCTCGCTCCAAGTGGATCAAATATTCAGGTTACTTCAAACTAACTCAACTGCTCCCACGGCTTCTATGATCCATGAATGTAATCGGCATCGTGAAGTCTTGAATGAATACGAGCGAGACTTCAAGCGAACAAGAACTTCACTGAGGGAATGCGAGCAACGGGCATCCTTGCTCTCCTCGGTCAGGTCCGAGATATCCTCTTTCAAGTCTTCTCAGTTAACTTCAGAGGAAGATCGTCATCTGAACGATCGTAACTCCATCAATTCCTCTCATCGCCTGGCGGATGATGTACTTGGTCAAGCCTACGAAACTAGATACCAATTCTCCAATCAGCGACGCACCCTCCTAAATAGCAACTCTCGAATGAGTAATGTGATCGGTTAGTAGAAGCTCTCTCTGTCCGAGTCTTTCGCATCTATGACCTGACCTTCTCATCATCACTCCTCGTTCCGATGGTGATGATTGAAATCTTCAGCCACCGTACCAGGCGTAAACTCATTGATCAGCATGATCAGCTCACGCAGAAGAAGGGACACCTTAATCCTTGCATTGATTGCTGGAGGATGTACATTCATGTTATTGCTTCTCACGTTTCGTTGAAATAGAACACGGAAGGCATTCCGACAATTAAGTTCTTCCTGTGCCCTCTCTTCACGCTGCTCACTGGGGTTGTATGAATCGCATGACCCGTCCATCCTTTGTTTGCTTGTTTGCATTTTTTTTTCATCTTGGCAAAACGAATCCTTAAAATTGGATCGGCGTCCTGGTCATTGCCATCCATCTCTTTTTCGCCTTTTCTCACTCCGCTTACGTCCCGTTCATCATCGCTCTCGGACCGGTCCTCACTGGGTTTCATCATTTTGTATTGGCACTGAGACTTTGTAACACGTTTGATGTTGAATTAATGGAATGACGATTGTATTTCTCTCATCGACCCTACTCTGAGTGACTGGCTCAGACTCATGACTGAGTTTCCACATGTTCAAAACCTGATGAACTGGTCCCGCAAGAAAAAACGTGCGAATCGGTCTTCTGAGCTTCATCTCGCATCTCGAGGCTCGTTCGTTGACGAGTGTCGAGAACGCCGATGATGATCTTGGTCTGGGTGGTCTTCATCCGCGCTTTCTGAGTACTTGATTCCCTGCCTTTTAATCCGCTTCGCAGTTCTTCTCTGCTTATCCATCAAGCAGCCTGCCGGATCATATCAGGATCCCCCCCCTCCTACTACTCTGCAGAGATCGAGATCAAGAAAAAAAAGAGACTCCCTCGTCACTTGATCACTCGACACCCCACATGATGACCTTCGATGTCAGGAAGGAGCGCTTGGACTAAACTTGGCAAGCGGCTTGCACATCATTATTTAGCTCTCGATCCTTGGGTCTCCTCGTTCTCATACTCTCTTTACTTCTCCTGTCTTTTCGAATCTTTCTGAAATAATCATTCTTGGTTTGTATGTCTTGTTTTTTTTTTTTTTTTTATGTGGTGTTGATTTCGCTTTCATCAGAAGTACCTGTTTGTTTTAGTTTCATCTTGATCGCTTTTTTGTTTTTCTTTTTTGACAACTCTTTTATTTCACTGACTTGCTTTCCAGCTCGATATCCAAGATTCCTTTGATGAACTGTTGACAAGAAGGGAGGAGAAGCAAAAAGTAAGAACAAGAAAAAGAAAGAGAAAAAGAAAAAGAAAAAGAAAAAGAAAAAGAAAAAGAAAAAGAAAAAGAAAAAGAAAAAGAAAAAGAAAAAGAAAAAGAAAAAGAAAAAGAAAAAGAAAAAGAAAAAGAAAAAGAAAAAGAAAAAGAAAAAGAAAAAGAAAAAGAAAAAGAAAAAGAAAAAGAAAAAGAAAAAGAAGAAGAAAAAGAAAAAGAAAGAGAAAGAGAAAGAGAAAAAGAAAGAGAAAAAGAAAAAAGAAAGATAAAGAAAGATAAAGATAAAGAGAAAAGGAAAAGAGAAAGAAAAATAAAAATAAAAATAAAAAGAACTAGGACAAGAACAAGAACAAGAAAAATAAAAAGGGAGATGATAAATTCACAACTCCTAGTTTTGTAGAAGTTGTGTGAGGCCCTACACAGCCAAATGGTGGTGTAGGAGCCCATACATGCGTCCAAAAAGGGTGTGCAGGCCAAAAGACACATATACACGCGTTGAAAGGGTTGTTTCAAACAGGCACAACCCCTGGGGGCCGTATACCCCTGTACATGACGTTTTTGGGTTGTGTACCCCCATACACGGCCTTTTTGAGGCGTGTCTGGGGGTACATGGACCCCTGGGGGCCGTGCCAAACTTTTTGGGACCCCCTGGACCACATTTGGGTTCCATCAACCCAAATTTGGGATCAATGCGTACTATGTGCAACTATTACACCTAGCAATCATAAAGTGACACTAAAGTGAATCCAAAGTGAAATAAAGTGAAATCAAGTGAAATCAAAGTGAAATTAAAGTGACACTATAGGAAACCGCAAACAAACTTCCCACTAAAATTGATCTTTCTCAACTAAAAAGGGAGCAAACTTGGCAGTTGTTAAATTGAAAGTTGGGTTGAATACTGAAATACCATTGCATTTTTTTGCATTAAGGGAAAAGTGGCAAGCCCTCCTTGTTGTAACATGGCTGCGTTGAAGGACTACATTGATAGTGCCATGAACAAAGCTGCAGACAAGAATGATTTGGTTAATGAATCATTGGAAGCCCCAATTGCATCCTCTTCTAGGGTGGCAATTGGGGAAAAAAAAGTTTCACAAATGGACATTACCACTGGTGGTGTGTAACATTTTATGTTACTCTGGTATTTGCCTCATTTAATTTGATGGAAACTGATTGGCGGCTTGTAACTAAGACTATTTAAATATGAAAGATCTACTTAACCCACCCACTGTGAGAGCTTTTCCTACTAGGGAAGAGGCACAAAAATATTTTCAAACATGGGCAATGAAGCATGGTTACGCTTTAACAGTTTTCAACTCAAAGCGTGATAAATATGTGGATCTAGCCTGTGATAGTGTCACAAACCCCCTGGCGTGAAAGGGACTAAAGGCACAGGTGCTACTACTTGTATAAATCAAGGATGATTTTTTGGAATTGCAATGAAGAAGATGAGAGGAGGAGTACAAGTGATGAGAAGATGGAAAGATGGAATGGATAATTCCAGGAGGGGTTGTTAACTAAGGGGTTGTTGAATCCTATAAGAGCAACACCAGGAAGGCAAAAGGTGATATAAGTTGAGCAGACTGGGTGAAGGATGTCTTGTGCTGAGATGACACCTACTGGCAGAGGGACTAACCAGTACAAAGTAGTATACTAATTCCTTGAGAGAAATCAGTTCAGGATGGAAGGAGTAGCCAGTATATGTGAGAACTGAGAAGGAGGCCTGAAGGTATGAGTGGCTGGTGTTACAGGTTGGAGTTCCCACAGTATTACATGTTGACTGATTGGGCTGGAGGCTGTAGTTGACTGATTTGGTGATGAGCGATAACCTGAATATTTAAAGTTTAATGTATTTCAAAACTAAGACCAATGAAACCAGGATCTTTTCTAGACATGAAATGATTTATTTAATGAAAAAGAATGAGATTGAGATGTGAAAAGGAATTGAGGTTGTGAAGAAGTTTAAGGAGAAGTATGATCAAAGAAGAATGGATTGCATAAACAATGGGACAGAATCAATGAAGGAAATGGTGTTAGTGGATTGATGATTCATTCCTCACATCTGATCAAGTATCTGATAGTTTTGATTGGAAGCGATGGGCAAGCAGGCAGTTGAGATTGGTTGGATGAGGATGACTAGGTTTGATTGAGAGCAATGGGAGCAAGGGTAGTTGAGGATGAGTTGGATGAGGATGAGGGTAGTCAAGGATGAGTTGGATTAGGATGAATATGATTGGGCAAAAGGGTAGTTGAGGATGAGTTGGATGAGGAGGATGAGACAGAATGGTGAAACTGGGGAGTGAGGGTTGAGGCAAGAAGAAAAGCATGGGAGTGAAGAGAGCCAGAAAACAAAGGCAAGGAACGGAAAAGGAAGACCAGAAAGAGGCCCCAGCCCAAATTCAGGGAGGTGGAGTGCGGATGGTTGTCAAGTTGGAGCCGGGTTCCCTGGGGATAAAAAGACAGGTTGAGATTGACGGATTTGGTGTATTTGCAGTTGTAGCATAAGGCGGGGCGTGGACGTTGAGGAGTGCAGTGGTGACACACCGCCGTGATCAGATGTGAGGAGACATGATGGAAGAGGTTAAGTTGATGACAGAACTTTTCAAAGCAGCTTTTTTCAGAGAATCAGCTAACATCATGTTAGAGGGGATGAGATTAGTGATGAGATTATGATTTTCCTTCTGTTCCCTAAGCCAATTTATCTGTGAGTCAATATGTTTGAGTCCTCTGTGATGAGATTCCTGGTTGACTAGATCATTCAGAGCTTTATTATCAATAAACAACGCATGGGTGATTTTTAGAAAAGGTTTCAATTCCTTCAGCAGTTGAGTGAGCCATATTTTCTCCTGCGTTGCAAGAACCAGGGCTTTGTGTTTGCCTTCCTTCAAGGAGAGAGATATTGTGGGCTGTAAATTGCTATGCCATGAAACTGGGAATCCATACAATAGTATGAGATATCCGGTGTGGCTTTGTCTAGTTTCAGGGTCATTCCCCCCATTGGAGTTGCTATAGACCTTGATGTTGTACTGGAACTTTGGGTTTTGAAGTTGAAGAGCCAGGTTTTTGGAGGTGTTCAGGTATTGCCATGTGTGCTTGGCCTCTGTCCAGTGAGACATACCTGGTCTAATGTTGAAGCAAGATAGATTAGAGACTGCATATGAGATGTCGGGCCAGTTCCCCCTGGCTATGAAATTGAGGAAGCCCGTTGAGGACCGGTAATTGATGTTGAGTCAAAGAAAAGCCTGGTGATCATTGTCTGTTTCAGGGGACAGCTTAACATTGGGAGTGATTGGAGTGTTGATAGGTTTGCATTCAGCCAGGCCTAACTCAAGGAGGCCAGCTTTGATGTGATGTGGTTGATGCAGCCCAAGACCTTCTTTGGTTGACACAAGGTGATTACCAAGGATCTTGCTCAAAGTTCCATTGTGAGAGATGTTGAATATGGATTTAATGTTGTCCCTGAATTTATCTGAGTCTCCTATGATCAGCAGATCATCAACATATACAAAGACATATAGCTTCTTGACGTTGTTGATGTATAGACACGAATCAGCGCTGGATTTTGTGAAACCTTTTTTGAGCAGCCACTTCTTCAGGGTTTTGTACCAACTTTTTGGTGCCTGCTTCAATCCGTAGAGGGATTTCTTCAGTTTTGAGTATGGAAAAGGAGAGTCATACCCAAGTGGAGTTTTGATATAAACATCCTTGTTCAGGGGAGCATGGAGGAAAGCGGACTTGATGTCCATTTGTTGGATGGTAAGGTGGTGATGGAGAGGAAAAACCAGTAGGATGCAAAGGGTGGTTATGGAGCCTGTGGGTGCATATGTCTCTCCATAGTCAAAATAGTTGACTTGTCAAAAGCCTTGAACACAAAGGCAAGACTTGAAGCAAACACCCAAGTTGCAAGGCTTGTCCTTGATGCAGTAGACCCAAACAGTGGTGAGAGCTCTCTTGCCGTTGGGTAGTGTGTGAAAACCTTCCCAAACCTTCATCATATCAATCCCATTGAGTTCTTTGCTCATGGATTGGATCCAGTGAACACTATCTTTGGATTGGGTAGCCTCATCATAGGTTCTTGGAACTGATCTGGCAACAAAACCATATCTTTGAAGTTGTTGGAGAGTCAAACAATTGCGGAGCAGGTGGACAGGCTGGGTTGAAGGCATGTTGGGTGGTGTTGTATTGATTGGAGGAGGATCATCATTGGGCTGGTGGAGTGAAATTGGGGTTTCGGGAAGGTTGTGATCATTTTGGGAGTTGTTTTCAGATGGCGCAGAGGTGAGAGAGGGAGGAGGATCAGATGGGTCAAGTGATGTGAGAGTGTTGTTTGGGAGAGTGGTAGAGGTATCAATTTTTGGGGGATTAGAATTGAAAATTTCAGTGAGAAGTTTATCATTGTTTAGGAGGTAGTCAAAAGGATAATCCTTTATTGAGAGGGGATCAAGGGAAGAATCAGAGGGGCAGAGGCCTTCAAAAATTTTAACCTGTTTGGAAAAAACAAAGTTCCAACATCCTGGGAAATAGACTTGATACAAGTTCAGATCCATGTCAAACCCAACTAAAATTCCTTCCAACCCCTTCTCTTCAAGCTTGCCGGCAAAGGATGACTGATTGAGGACCACCGTTTTCAATCCAAGAACTCATATGAGGTGAAGGTTTGGTGGTTTGCCAGTCCATAACTCATAGGCAGATTTTTTTCCTTTTGCAGGAGAAATAATATTAAGTACTTGACAGGTGCTGGTAATTATTTCATCCCAGAGGAAAAGAGGTATCTTCATGTCTATCATGGTTGTTTGGGTTTCTTCAAGAATTGATTGGTTTCCCCTTTTGGCAACGGGATTGTGTTGAGGGGTGTAAGGTTCATACATGGTGTGTTTCACACCGTTCTCAATAAGAAAGGAACTAAGTTGATGGTTGACAAATTTGCCACCATTGTCTGAGTGCAGGTTTTTCAGCATCTTTCCAGTCTGATTTGCATGGAGTTTGACAAACTTGATAATCCTGTTGGTGATTTTGGATTTATTCCAAATTGGAATGCACACCTTGAACTTGGAGAAGTTTTCTGTCAGAAGTAGAAAGTACTTGAAACCAGAGAGAGAGGAGGGATGAATTGGTCCACACACGTCTTCATGTATTTATGCAAAGGGGGTTGTGCTGGGTGGTAGATGATTGGTAAAAGGCAGTCAAGCTATCTTCCCTTTTGCGCATGAGACACAGTCAATAATGTCCCATTTGACATTGGGAAATTCTTTGGACAGAAGATGAGTTATTTTGGTGTGGGGATGACAGAAGCTTTTATGGATGGTTGAAAGAGAGAAAAACAAACAAGGGAAGTAGTGAAACAAGGATGGTGACTCCTCAATGAAGAGTAAATTGTCCTTTATGGAGCCAGTAAGGATGTTCTTGCTGTTGAAGATGACTACAAATTTACTTGAGGAGAGAAGAGATAAGGAGCAGCCTTTCCTAATCAGTTGACCTAGTGACACAAGATTGATTTCTAGGTCTGGGACGTAAAGCAAGTTTTGTAAATTTAGGGTGGCAAGACTTGTTTTCAGCTTTGCCGTGCCAATTCCTAGTGAGGGAATTGGAGCATTGGCTTTTCCTGTTTGAATTTTGGTATTGTTGGGGAGGATTTGTGAGAAGAAGTCGGAATTGTTGAACATGCAGTTGGAGGCCCCAGAGTCAAGGAGAATCCAATTTTGATTCAATGAACGGGAACTGACGATTTAAAAGTTGTATGCTAGGTGAGCGGAGGAGTTTTTCTGAGGTTGTGAAGTAGAAGGCGATGATGCAGATTCCAATCCATTGTTCTGTCCTCCTGCATTGGGTTAAAGTTGAGGATACAGCCACCAACATTTTCTGCAATCATGATTGGCCTGTGGGTTGTGCCACACGGACCTGCACTTGATGACCTCGTTACCATTCAACATGGCTGATGCATAAGAGCTTGCTACTACTTCATTCTTAACCTGATTGAGGTGTTGAAGCACAAGATCCCCATTGATTTTGGTGTCTCCAAGAGAGTGGGTGATGGTTGTCTTTGTTAAAATTATGGCCAGCAATTAGCTTAGGCAAATGAGCAGTATTTAAAGCAAAAGAAATTCTGGACACTGGGTGTCAATATTGGCTAATGGGGCTCTCACAATGGGGCAATATGTTGGATGAATTTGATTGGAATGATGAATGAATGGATGGAAAAAAGCAGGGAGAAGAGCTCCTTAAGTACAAAAGATTGGCCTCTTGTGAGCCCATGATACAACAAGCCAAAAGGCAAATTTTCCGCCCCAAAAGAGCTCTACAGGCTCTACTGGCCTTGTTACTTGGTTGGGACTACATCAGCCCGCATGGCGTCAGTTCCTGAACCCTTACAACCGGCCTATTCCAGTCCATTCCAGTGTTTCCACCGTTACGGGGCTGAACCAGCCCCTTTCTGTTCAATCCCCTTGGCTGGTTGTCCATTACAACCAGCCATGATGACCTCATTACCTTGTTTACGGGCTGGTTGCCTCATGCAGCCAGCCTCTGGCCCCTCAAATGGGCCAGGTGGGACCCAGGGCACACCTGGGTCCGGTCTCAGACTCACATGGGGGGGTGTGACCAATGGACAGGCTTTCCCCCCCCTCTTTCTCTCAAATCCCTGGTGGGGGCGGTCGTTGTCAAGTAAGTTGGCCTGGGAGGTGATCAGGTCCCCCCAGGCCCATTGCTCCTCCCCCTTGGTAAAGGGGGGGGGGGAGAGCGCCCCTCCTTGGTTGCCTCACACAATCAATGGTGGAGGGGTGATGAATTCCCCCCCACCTGCCAGTTGCTACTCTTGCGGCCGGCGCCGCCACCTCCTTGGGCAACGGGGTGGTCAGGTCCCCCCTGCCCTGATCAACCGCACTGTTGCGGTTGGTTGCTGGCTGGTTCAACCCAGCCAGCTTTCCCCCATCCCCCTCGCAACGGAAAGCGAGGGGAGGGGGAGCAAGCCGGGGCCGCCAGCCCCAGCTCCGCGGCGCTGGTTGCCGGGCGCAACCAGCCAGGCCCGCGCGGGATTGCTTGGCCGCACGACAGCCCTGCGCGGGCCGTTGGGCCCCACGTGGGCCGTAACAAGGAACACAGGCGGCCCCAAACGGGCCGCAATGCGGGCAGCAGCCCCAAGCGGGCCGCGACACGGGCGGGGGCCCCAAGCGGGCTGCAACATGAGCGGCGGCCCCAAGCGGGCCGCGACATGGGCAGTGGCCCCAATGGGCCGCGCCAAGCCCAAATTGTGAGAATTACATACTTTGGCGGGCCAGCCCGTCTGGCCAAGTATGTCCATGATAAAGCTTGGGCCCTTTTATGCCCAAATAAGCCCATCTGGCTTGGGTGGCCCATCCACCCTGGCGGGCCAATGAGGGCCTGTGTTGCAAAAGACCATAAAAACGTGTTTTGACGCCCAAATGCCCAAAACCAATAACACCCAAATAGGCCCACGTGGCCCACATGATGTCCAATGGGCCGTGGAGGCCCATTTTTGCATCCCATTTGGATTACACACTCCTATGCACATTAGCTGGGTGCATCCGCATTTTACCAGTCTTGAGATGATCAAGTTGAGGTGGAAATTTGTAGAGAAGAAGGTAGGCAACTATATCATTGTCCATCTGAATCCCAATCTTGGCAATCTGAAGTAGACATGCCCTTGCATTGGTTATGAGCTTCTAAACCTTCTTGGGTTCAAACTGTAGGTTGAGGAAGTTGAAGAAGACCGTTTACCAATTAGCAGTTTGGGATGAAGCGTAGTATTTGTTGATGGATTTCCACAGTTCAATTCAATTGGTGAGGTGATGATCCTTTACACAGTTGATGTATGTTTGATTGTCTAGTTTTGCCAGGAGGTATCCAACAATTTTGAGGTTCACATCAGGGGGACATTTTTTGGGTTTGGATGAGTTGAGCCGGTGGTAGATGCCCTTGAGGGATAGAATGGTGTGAATCTTTGATTGCCATAAGGAGAAATTGGAGTCTGACAATGTAGGAATTGAGATGGTGAGTGTTTTCAAGAGATTCTGGGTAGATTCCATTTGTCTTAAGGGATTGTTTTCTTGTTTTTTCTCTCCAGTGATTTTGGCTTTTAACCATGATAACCTAAATATTTAAAGTTTAATGTATTTCAAAACTAAGACCAATAAAACTGGGATCTTCTCTAGACATGAAATGATTTATTTAATGAAAAGAATGAGATTGTGATGTGAAAAGGAATTGAGGTTGTGAAGAAGTTTAAGGAGAAGTCTGATCAAAGAAGAACGGATTGCATAAACCATGGGACAGAATAAATGAAGGAAATGGTGTTAGTGGATTGATGATTCATTCCTCACATCTGATAAAGTATCTGATAGGTTTGATTGGGAGCAATGGGCAAGCGGGAAGTTGAGATTGGTTGGATGAGGATGACTAGGTTTGATCAAGAGCAATGGGCAAAAGGGTAGTTGAGGATGAGTTGGATGAGGATGAGGGTAGTCAAGGATGAGTTGGATTAGGATGAATATGATTGGGCAAAAGGGTAGTTGAGGATGAGTTGGATGAGGAGGATGAGAAAGAATGGTGAGACTGGGGAGTGAGGGTTGAGGGGAGAAGCAAAGCGTTGGAGTGAAGAGAGCCGGAAAAGGAAGGCAAGGAACGGAAAAGGAAGACCAGCAAGAGGCTCCAGCCCAAATTCAGGAAGGTGGAGTGCGGATGGTTGTCAAGTTGGAGCCAGGTTCCCTGGGGATGAACAGACAGGTTGAGATTGACGGATTTGGTGTATTTGCAGCGGTAGCATAAGGCGGGGCGTGGACATCAAGGAGTGCAGTGGTGACAATGAGCCTATCCAGGAAGGCTTTACTGGTACTGATCTGGAGTCCTGGGAGTATGGGCTGAACAGACAGTGGAGAATATGTACTATGTATATACTATGTGTCATATGTACTAACTCATATACCAACTGGGTTGAGGAGAGATGAAGGATGTAACAAGCCATTATGAAAGGGAGAGATCCTGGGAAGGTTGACTAAATCACATGACACAGTGGTGAGGTGTACATGGGCATAGAGCTTGTACCATACAGGCAGAGGTTGAACAGGATGGAGACTGCAAGAGATGCAAGAGTGTTACCCAGTGGAAGGTAGGATTAAGTGAAGTTGGGTTTGATATTGGGGTGAAGCTGATGCAGAAGGTTGGATTGGTTCAGTGAAAGGAGTGTCAGAACTATGTTTATGACAGATAGACATGGTTTTTCTGTAGAGAATTAAATGGTTTGAAAAACCTGGACCAAGCTGACATTGCAAGATGAGAATAAAATATAGGTAAACAACAGGTAAACAATCTGAGATTCAACAAAAGATGAAGGAGAGATACCAACAGGCAAACACCATTCTACAGGCCAGATTATGGCCTCTAAGAAGACTAAGTAGAATTGGTGCACAATCATCTAAATAGCTGAGAACAACCAAGAGATTCCTTCTGATTGATCCAACCGGCGCGTACATTCTGCCTTACACAAAGAGACTTGTGTCAACACTGAGGATGAGTTGAATGGTTGATGGCAACCTACGTTTGTTACACAGAAGAGTTGGCTGGGTTGTCCAGTTAATCAATAGGGTATTCTTGATGTCTTGGCTGAATCTCTCTTGATGAGACGTTTGTTGTATGGGTTGGTGCCAGCTTGAGGTTAACTGAGCCGGGTTCAAAGACCCAGACTTGGTTTGTGATAGATTTGCAACATGTCACATAGGACATAGCGCAATCAGAGACTATAACTACCAAAGCACTACTGTAACTACTGGTGCGGATAGTCAAGACAAGCAGTAGTCTGATGAAGCAACAGAGAATAAGAGGAAAGATAACAAGAAAGATCAAATAACAGAGCAGGCTTGAAGATGAGAGACAAATAGACAAATAATAAACACACCGGCTCAACTCATCATCAGTGATTGAGAGTCAAGAGCCAACATACTTAGCCAGTTTTGAGACTGCCACGGCACTCGCTGCCTTGGTGAGAGGATCAGCCAGCATATCTTGAGAGGAGACAAGTTCAATTTGAATTAGTTTGGAGTTCCAGTCATTTTGTAAGCTTTTCATCTTGATATCAATGTATTTTGCATGTGACTTAGTTCCAAATTTTTTAATTTTGTTGTTCAGTCCCTTGTTATCAATTAGGTGCAAAGGAGGATCAAACTTTGATTGCCATACTTTGGAGATGAGGTGATTTAGCCATCTGGCTTCAAGATGAATTGCTGAAAGTGCGTTGCAATCAGACTCCGTAGAAGAATGAGCTATACATCTTTGACACCCGCTTGTCCAATAGAGAGGACACCCCTTGAACAGAGTGATGAAGCTGGTTTGAGAGAGGCAAGTGTCAGGATCATCCCCACATGTGGCATTGCTGTAAGTGATTAGGTGGTTGGAGTTGTCCTTTCATTTGAAGACAAGTTTGTAGATCATTGTCTTAAGCAAGTATTGCCAAACTAGGATTACTTCATTCCAATGGACTATTCCCAGTTTTTCTGAGAACCTTGCCAAGTTTGAAACGGCATAACTGATGTCAGGTCTGGCCAGAGTTGCAATGAAGTTTAGCCGTCCAATTGGTGAACGGTAGTTGAAATTTAGTTTGTTGAATTGTTCAATCTTGTCTTTGGTTTCCAGAAGTAAGTGAGAACCAGTGGAACAAGGGTTTGAGAGGGGTTTTGCATTTAGCAGATCCAATTCCTCAAGAACCTTGAGAATATGGTTTGGCAACAACAAACTGATTGAGTTTTTGTCTTTTTCAACCTTCATTCCAAGCAAGGTGTCCACTTTGTGAGCTGAAAAATCTTTGAATTTGCTCAGAAAAAGAGTCTTGAATGTATTTACCTCCCCCATAACAACTAAATTGTTGACATAAAAAAAAAGTGAAGTAACTCCATCTTTGTGATGATAAAGACAGGGATTGCAGTTGCTCTCAACAAAGCCAACACTCTTGATCCAGTCACTCAGTTTTTTATACCAATTGAGAGGCGCCTGTTTAAGGCCGTAGAGTGACTTGACAATCTTGAGATACTTTGACTTTCTATTTGAGCCAATGGGGGTTTGTATATAGACATTCTCCTCTAGCGGTGCATGTAAGAAAGCCCCCTTCACGTCAAATTGAAGGATTGGAAGGTTCTTGTTGACTGAGTAAATGAGCAGTTCCCTGAGAGACGCTATCTTACCAGTAGGCGCAAAGGTCTCCAGATAATCAATCCCATAGCGTTGGTTGAACCCTTGTACGCAGACCCAAGCTTTGAGCAAGATAAAACCTGTGTGCAGGTCTTCCTTGCAACAAAAAGCCCACGTGGTGTTAAGGGGATTGGCTACCTCCGACTCTTTGGCGTCTTCCCACACACCCAGTTCTTCTGCGGTGTCTAGCTGTTCCTTGGTGATGGGCGCAACCCATTTGGGAAGTTTGAGCGCTTCATGGATAGATTTGGGTAACTTGGTGTGATGGTAGCCGTACCGTACCGGTGGTCTGAGCTGCTCACAATTGCAAAGCCTTGGAAGAAGTGTCTCCTGGATAACTGAATCAGAGGTTTCAGAATCCAATTGACTTGCATTGTCTTCAAGAGGGAGATCCGGCTTGATGTCGTGCGAGTCTTTGGAGGCTAATTCCAGTTCCCCTCTGGTCATGGTTCCAACTGTGGGAACAATGTTGTCTTCTACATTGCCATTGAGGGAGATACCGTTAGGGCCATAAGATTTCATGAACTGAACATGCTTAGTATTGATGATCTTCCCTGATTTTGATAGAAATTTGTAGGATAACAATTGAGGATTGAAACCTACTAGGAACCCTTCATCACCCTTTTTGCTTAACTTTGAGGCAATTTTGGTGTTGTTTAACAAGTAGATGCATGCATTTCTGATGGGCTTCAGGTAATCCTTGGGCAGTATTGTTCCGTGCATCTGTTCCCAGGGAGATTTCATTCCTGCTTCATGAGGAATTTGATTCAAAGCAAGGCAGAAGCTTTGGATGACTATATTCCAGCAACTTTTGGGAATGGAGGATGAACTGAAAACTGATCGTAGTGACTCCATGATAGTGCAATTTGCTCGCTTGGCCTTCCCGTTATGTTGGGAGTAATAGGGCTCACTGACAAGGTGATGAATAGCGTTGGATTTGAAGAATGTCCCAAGTTTTTCATTGAAAAATTCTCCTCCCCCATTGGAGACAACTTCAATGGGGAATTGCTTCTTCTTTTTTGCTTTGTTTTTGATGGCAAAGATGATGGCTTCAGCTGCTGCATCCTTACTTGGCAGAGGGAGAGCAGAGAGGTAACCGGACTTGTTGTCAACAACAGTGAGAGCATACCTCATGCCGCCCTTGCCTTGCAGATTGAGTGGTCCCATAAGATCTAGGTGAAGTCGGTCAAATACATTTCCAGCTGGCTGTTGGTCCTGTTTGAAGGGGTATTTGCTTATTTTTCCTTTTTTACAGGTTATGCATTCAAATGCTGAACGTGTTTCCTTCTCAATGCTGTGTCCCAGGTGCTTTTCCATTCTTTCTAGGCTAGCATGACCCAGAGTTTGATTTAATTCTTGGAGCTTGTTCAGACTCGAGAAACACGCTAGTTGCCTCGTTGACGTGGGGAAGTTAATGATCAGAAGATTTTTCTCTATTACTCCATTGACGATTGCGGTTCTTTTCTTCTTAAGCAAGAAGGATGGGGGGTCAGATTTGCTGTTGACTTTTAGGGTACATCCCTGATTGAGAAGAGCGCCCATTGAGATTAGATTCACAGTAGCATTGGGTACCCAGGATGTATTCTTCAGGTCTAGTTGGATTTCTCCAATTTGCAGAGTTGCAACGCCAAGACCCCTTATGGGTATTCCATCCCCCTTTTCCGGTTTTGATGAGTTTGTTTCCGAACTGATTGGTTATAAAGGAGAAAAGGGATTGATCCCTGATCATATGGATGGAACAGCCGCTATTGAGGATGAATCGGCCGCCATCAGACTTGTTGAGCTTGTTTAGACCACAGAAAAACATGTAATGATGGGACTCTGGAGTTTTCTTCTTTGCTCCACAGTTGGACTTATTTGTTGGTTTTTTGGGTTTGAGATCTGGGAACTCCACCCAGCAGTTAGAAGCTGGATGAGATTTGACGGCTGGGTTATGCTTGCCCTTTTTGCAGCAAGGGTAATCATTATCCAATCAATCAAGGGAGTAAAGGGCAGAGTTAGAATCAGATATTTCTTTGGATTTTGATTGAACTTTGGTTTTGTGTTGAACTAGATGATTTAGAACAAAGGCCACTGTCAGATTGACCCCTGAGCGCATGATTTGCAATTGCATTCCTTTCAACGATTCAGGAAGTTTGAAGAGAATCAGATAGCTAAGGATATCACTAGGAAGATCAATCCCAACCTTGTTGAGTTTCCCAAGATGTAGTTTCACCGCAGTAACAAAACTGTTGATGTCATTTTGATCAAAGCCAAGGTAGAGGAAGTTGAAGAACATCTTTGCCTGATTTGCAGCCTGATTAGAAGAAAAGTGTTCTTTAGCTGCAAGCCATATGAGCTTGGGAGAGTCTTTGTTGTCAGCTGTTATTATGTTGGTGTGAGTTGAGGGATCTAGCTTGGACATAAGATAGGCCGCAGTTTTGTTGTCGTCTGGAATTTCCTCTTGTGGATTGGGAGAGTTCATGAGTTGGAGAATGCCTCTCATTTTGAACAACCTTTCCATCTTCTTCTTCCAGATTGAATAGTTCGTCTTGGTAAGAAGGGGAGTTGATTCCATTAACAACTTGAGTGCCAGCGCCTTAAAGTTGCTGTTTCCTCCAGGTCCAGGGGAAATTGTTTTTCAATCCATTCTGGTATCTGGACGTGATCAATTTGGCTTTTTAACCATGTAGAGAATTAAATGGTTTGAAAAACCTGGACCAAGCTGACATTGCAAGATGAGAATAAAATATAGGTAAACAACAGGTAAACAATCTGAGATTCAACAAAAGATGAAGGAGAGATACCAACAGGCAAACACCATTCTACAGGACAGATTATGGCCTCTAAGAAGACTAAGTAGAATTGTGGCACAATCAACTAAATAGCTGAGAACAACCAAGGGAGTCCTTCTTATTGATCCAACCGGCGCGTACGTTCTGCCTTACACAAAGAGACTTGTGTCAACACTGAGGATGAGTTGAATGGTTGATGGCAACCTACGTTTGTTACACAGAAGAGGTTGCTGGGTTGTCCAGTTAATCAATAGGGTATTCTTGATGTCTTGGCTGAATCTCTCTTGATGAGACGTTTGTTGTATGGGTTGGTGCCAGCTTGAGGTTAACTGAGCTGGGTTCAAAGACCCAGACTTGGTTTGTGATAGCTTTGCAACATGTCACATAGGACATAGCGCAATCAGAGACTATAACTACCAAAGCACTACTGTAACTACTGTTGAGTGTTGAAATGAAATCCCATTGAACTTGCCTACTGGCCGCCTTCCACCAATCCCCTTCCCGTGTGCCCCTTGCGCACATGCTTTCTTCAGTTTCCTATCCCATCCGCACAACGCCGCGCCGCGCACACCCTACCTCCTCATCGCTCTCATCACCGCTGACCTCATGGCTCCCCTGACCCCTCTTCCCCCTCACTTCTTTCACCATCCACCTCATCCCTTCACTTCCCTATCCATCAACATTCACCGCTTTCACCATCCACCTCATCCCTTCACTTCCTTATCCATCAACATTGAATAACCTATCATCATCCTCACCTCTGCTTCAACACATCATCCTTGGCTCCGCTTCAATTCATCACCCTAACTTCCTTCAACTACCAGCTCAATACGATAAACTCCTCAACATCATTGCTTCCTCAACTCAACCTTCATCTCGCGACATCAAAGGATTTCCTTTCTCTAGTGTTCATATGTGAGGTTGTCTCTATCCTAAATTTTACATCAGCTTCAAATCTCACCCACACGCTCATCTGCAACACATGTCAGATCTAGTCTTCTTTCATCTTTTCATTTCCTTTTGTCACCATCCTTTTTTGAGCTCCCAAATCTTTTGTATCCGCCTAGAGTGAGAACTATACTCCATCTTCTTCATTTCCTTCTCTTTTCCTTGTTTTCTTCTTAAGACTCCTGTTGATTTGTCCGCACTTAGTCTGTTGGTTCAGGAATTTAAAATATTCAAGTCTTCATGGTTAAAAGCCAAAACAGCAACAAACGCATCAACAAGTCAAACCAGTCATGTCCCAATCACCTGGACCGACAGATCTCAATTCTTCTCTCCCTAAAACCATCACGGATTCCATTCCCACCCTAACCAAATCCAACTTCTCGCTATGGCACTTGAAACTTATGACCATCTTTGCCTTGAAGGGAGTCACTCAATGGCTTCAATCACCTGAACCTGAGAAATGTCCTCCAGACATCAACCTTGAACTGGTAGGATACATTCTAGCGAAGCTTGACAACAGGACGTACATCAATTGCGTCAAGGATCATCATCTTACAAACGGAATTGAACTCTGGAAATCAATAAACAAATTTTATGCCTCTTCCCAGACCGCAAACTGCTCTTGAGTTTTCTTCAGTTTCCTCAATCTCCAGTTTGATCCCAAACACGTTGACAAATTCATAACCAAAGTCAAATCCTGTCTCATTCAAATTTCCAAAATTGGAATTTGGATGGACAATGACATAGTCGCATATCTAATATTGTACAAATTTCCACCGCAGCTAGAAAATCTCAAGACAACCATCACTCACTCTCTTGGCAAATCCAAAATCAATGGTTACATTGTGCTTTGTCACCTGAATCAAATCAAGAACAAAATTGCAGCTGGTACTTATGCATTGTCAATGTTTAATACTGGCATCAAACAAGAGGTAGTCAAATGCAGAGCTACCTGGCATAATCCACAATCTTCTCATCCCAAGAACTCCTGCTGGTGGCTGTATCCACATCTTCGACCAAACAATAACAACCCCAAACATAACAAGAACAAACCAGCCACTGCCAACCTCTCCTGAACTTCCTACAACTTTGCCATGACAAATTCCAGATTTCTCACCAAAAACTCCATCATTCTTGATTCTGGAGCATCCCAATCAATGTTCAACTCCCCCAAATTCTTCAATGACCTCACGGAAGATCACACCAACATCCAGACTGGGAAAGAGAACACTTTGCTTAACGCAGAAGGCATTGGTACCCCAAAGCTTCTATCCAAGAACTACAACGTTCTGCTTAGCCAGTCCCTGTACGTGCCTCAGCTAGCGGTAAACCTGGTGTCCTTAGGTCAACTATTGAACAAGGGCTGCTTGCTCCACTTATCTGATCCACACAACTTTGTTGTGAACTTCAAACTTCATCCAATCCTTACCGGTTCCATTGAAGACAACCTCTTGGTGATCAGGGACCTTGCTCTTCCTCAGTCCAAATCATCTCATGCCTTTCTCACCCTCACAACTCTCCACAAACTCTTCGGACATCTTCACCTTGATCAAAATAAACTGCTCTTGAGGGAATTTCCAAAATTGAGATGGAAAGAACTCTCATGCAAATTGTCCCCCATGGGAAAAATCCATTTCTCACCCTTCAAAAATCACATCTCCAACTGCTCAAAACCTTTTGTTTGCCTCCACACCAATGTCTGCAGACCAATAAATCACATCTCCAAAAATGGAAATAAATACTTCCTGCTGCTCACTGATGAATTCTCCCGTTTCAAAACCTGTCTCCCAATCAAACACAAATCGGACGTAACTGACAAGTTAATCAAATTCATCAAGATTCATTCAAATCAGTTTGGATATCAACTCAAATCACTTCACTCCGACAATGGCGGGGAATTTGTTGACTCCAAACTCTCCAGCTTTCTCACTGATTCTGGCATCATACACACCACGTCTGAACCTTACACTCCACAGCACAACCCTATCGCTGAGCAAGGAAATTGAACCATTGTTGAAGCAGCCAGAACCACAATCATCAACATGGCTATCCCGGTGGAGCTTTGGGATGAAGTCTTAGTTGGATGTTGTGAGATTATGAATTTGTTGCCAGCCAAGGAGTCAAAATTGAGTCCCTCAGAGATGTGGAATTGTTGCCAACCCAAAATTGAACTAATTTGAACCTTAGGATCCAAAACGGTAGTTCTGAATCTCCGGCACAATCTTGGAAAATTTGAAAAGAAAGGTTGGGAAGGAATTCTTGTAGGTCATGACCTACAATTCAACCCCTACCAAATCTATATCCCAGAGCTTGGCAAGACTGTTTGCTCAAAACATGTTAAAATTCTTGAAAACGTAAAGCTAACTGAGTATTCCCCTTTGCTTGAATCCCCTTTTGAAAATCTCCTCCTTCCCGACTGCGACTTATTGGACACACTGTCCTCAATCAATCATGAAAAGACCACTCATCCTCCTCCTCCTAGTTCAACCGGTCCAACTTCTCTCAAATCAACTCAATCCATTTCAGATTCCAACGCTTCTGAAGAATCATCCCCATCTGAAAAATCTGCTTCCAATGATGAAAACACAACCAATCAACTCGCTCCTTTTTCCCAAACCATCAGAGATTGCTCAACACTTCAAAAAACTCAACGCTATGGATTCCTCTCCAGAACCATCCATAGAAACTATGAAGAAGCAAAACGCTCACCCAATTGCCAAACTTTGACCAAGGGTATGAAATCTAAACTTGATGGAATCAAGTCTATGGGGGTTTGGACTGGCTGTCATTTGCTTCCAGAAGGAAAGAAGGCACTATCCACAGTGTGGGTTTATTGACTCAAAACCAATCCCAATGACAACAGGATCATCTTCAAGGCCAGGCTGTGTGTGCGAGGCTTTTGACAGCTGGAATTCATCAACTACAGCAAAATCTACGCACCTACCAGCCAAATTACCACACTCCAAACTCTCCTAGTATAATCATTCCATCACAAACTGCCAATCGTCCAAATGGACATCAAGTCCGCATTCCTGCATGCCAAGCTTGATGAAGACATTTTCATCAAAACCCCTCCCAGATACAACACCATTTTCCCTTATCTCAAATTGAACAAGGCACTGTAAGGGCTGAAACAAGCCCCCAAAAGCTGGTTCAACACACTCAAACGCTGGATTCTTGATCAAAACTTCACCACCTCCTCGGCCAATCCCTGCTTATTCATAAATCAAACTGCTCAAATTTTCATTTTTTGCAATGTTGATGACTTGGTCATCATTGGAGACTCTCAAGAATTTTGAACACAACTGAAGGCCAAATTCTCCATTTCCCACAAAGGCACTCTTTCTAAAATCCTTGGCAACTACATCATCAAATCGCCACACAGGCCCTGTCTACACCTACCAGATCACATTGACTCAGCATTGGTCGAGCTTGGAATAATTGAATCCAAACCAATCAATACACCACTGACCCCTGGGGTGGTGCTCAATCCTGCAACGGATTCTGACGCTACCGCCTTCTCAAATCTCAACATCAACTATTGCTCATCAACCGGCTTCCTCAACTTCATAGCAACTCAAAATTGACCAGATCTTTTGTACACCGTTTCCTCTCTTTCTCGATTCAATGCAAAACCTGGCCTTTCACATTGGATGGAATCTAAACACGCTTGGCGGTACGTAAAAACTACCCTTGATCTGGCCCTCTGTCTGAAAAACAATTTGTTCAATCTTGAACTTGAGACCTGGAGCAATTCCAATGGCGGCAACAATCCCATTTCACAAAGGAGTCACACGGGTTACTTAGTCCTACTCTATGGCTGCGCCGTTTCCTGGCACAAAAAATTGCAACCTACCGTCTTGTTGTCCTCAACAGAATGAGAGCTCAAGTCATTAGTTCTGGCAATCCAAGAAAAAATTTGGATTTTGAATTTAATAAAAGAATTAAATCTGACTATATCCCTCACTCATGGATTGTACATGATTGACAACAAAGACTTGGATGACCTGATCAATTTTGAATCTCACCACAACGCTCTCAAGCATGTGGACACTCAAATCAAGTGGCTTAGGGAACAAAAGGACACCAAACTGCTAATTACCAACCTTGTACCTTCTGAATCTATGCTAGCTGATCCATTGACAAAGTCAGCCATAAGACCCTCCATCAAAACACTCACCTTGGCTGTCCTTCAAACTCTCATCTGAACACGGCAGCGTGTTGAAATGAAATCCCATTGGACTTTCCTACTTGCCGCCTTCCATTGATCCCCTTCCCGTGCGCCCCTTGCGCACATTCTTTCTTCAGTTTCCTATCCCATCCGCACAACGCCGCGCCGCGCACACCCTACCTCCTCATTGCTCTCCTCACCTCTCACCTCATGGCTCCCCTGACCCCTCTTCCCCCTCACTTCTTTCACCATCCACCTCATCCCTTCACTTCCCTATCCATCAACATTCACCGCTTTCACCATCCACCTCATCCCTTCACTTCCTTATCCATCAACATTGAATAACCTATCATCATCCTCCCCTCCGCTTCAACACATCATCCTTGTCTCCCCTTTGATTCATCACCCTAACTTCCTTCAACTACCAGCTCAATACGATAACCTCCTCAACATCATTGCTTCCTTGACTCAACCTTCATCTTGCAACATCAAAGGATTTCCTTTCTCTAGTGTTCATATGTGAGGTTGTCTCTATCCTAAAGTTTACATCAGCTTCATATCTCACCCACATGCTCATCTGAAACACATGTCAGATCTAGTCTTCTTTCATCTTTTCATTTCCTTTTGTCACCATCCTTTTTTGAGCGCCCAAATCTTTTGTATTGGCCTAGAGTGAGAACTATACTTCATCTTCTTCATTTCCTTCTCTTTTCCTTGTTTCCTTCTTAAGACTCCTGTTGATTTGTCCGCACTTAGTCTGTTGGTTCAGGAATTTAAAATATTCAACTCTTCAGTGAGGATAGTCAAGAAGAGCAGTAGTCCGATGAAGCAACAGAGAATAAGAGGAAAGATAACAAGAAATATCAAATAACAGAGCAGGCTTGAAGATGACAGACAAATAGAAAAATAATCAACATTTTCCTCTGAGAAGTCGCTCACCAAACAGTCAAGGCAAGCTCACACAAGGAAGGTTGGGTCCAAGTTTTTGATCCGTGTAAGTCACATAAAGGAAGACCCCTTGTGGCATATCTCCTACAGAAAAGATCAACATAAGCATAAACCATCTCCACACCCCTCAGTTCATCCTCACCTGAGGAGAATCTCTGGGATGGCCTTAGCAATTTAAAAGAAGGCATGAAAGATGGGCTCAATACTATTCAACTGAAAAGATAATTGAGCAAGATCAATGGCAAAAAATATTTTGATGACCAAACCATCTATAACACTAAGCAAAAGTTAAAACTGGCAGGACTCAAGGGAAAAAGTTTTATGAAGGTCCTTTTTGAACAATTTGGTAATTCAGGTTGGGTTCATCAAGCAAAATTCAGTGGAGAGGGTCACTTGGAGGCCCTATTCTTGGCTCACGCCAAGTCATTGAAGCTTTGCAAGCAATTTAATCATATTGCTATGTTGGATTGTACTTTTAAAACAAATAAGTACAACATCCCCCTATTTCATGTTGTAGAGGTTACAGCCAACCAGAAAACCTTCAAAAAAGATCTTGTTTTTATAACAAGAGAAACGTTTGAGTTCTACAGTTGGTCTGTAAATACAGTAAAGGAGCTGGCTTATGATCCTGAGAGACTTCCCAAAGTCTTTTGAAGGACTGTCAAAAGTCTTTGATTTATACTATAGAACAAAGTTTCCCTGAGTCAACAAGACAGTGTTGTCAATGGCACTTGTCTAAAAACATACAAGCAAACTGAAAATTGTGCTTTAATAATTAAATTGAAGGATGGAAAAGCTTTATGTCTCTATGGGCTAATTATGGGGCTTCAAAAACCAAGGGGGAGGCAGAGGTCAATGATGGCGAACTTAGAGTAAGTGCCAAATCACTGCCTCTACTTTCAATCTTCCTAGTTTTGGGTTGCTTACATTATACTTGTATGAAGGTTTTCTTAGAAGACCTTGAGGATGTACTCAAGTATATGGATCATAACATCTTCAGTATCAAAGATATGTTTGTAACAGCTAGGAATTTCAAAAACCCCAAATTTGGAAATCAAAAAATTTCTTTGGTTGAAGGGGCACATGTTACTCTCAAAGAATTCCTTGCAGATTTGTTGGGAAACATGTTGGATGTTTGGCAAAACCTAGAGGGAATAGTTTCCAATCAAATTCAATTGGTTCAGGCTGCACTTTACAACTTTTAAATGAAGACAGGAATAGTTCTTCCTCCTGAACTGTTACCTTTGGGATACAAGTTGTATTTAGAGGCAATCAAACTTGTTATGGAATAATTCAAGAAATTAAGGCGGAACCATGATGGGGAAGTGTGCAAAAAGTAATAATGCAAGACTATGGGTGTTCCCTGTTCCCACAAAATAGGTGATCTACTAGTGTTCCAAGGATTCATTTTGCCTGGGGATATTCATCCTTAGTGGAGGTTGTATTATGAACCTTTCAGTTCTAGTTCTGTCAGTTGGTTTAAGTTGGATTGTTGGATTGTTCAAATCAATTTGTGATTAACCCTTTTTGATAAATGCTTTTGCTTCTTGGAAATGCTTTTTGAATGATGAATCCTACTTTACTAATATTTGATACTTTTGATTTTTGAAAGTTTGATGTGGATGAAATTCTGCGAAATTCTCAGTTACATGAGAAGCTCAATGCAATGATTTTGGGATACCCTCAATAAGAACATTGCGGGCTGTTGGAACACTTGATTCAGGAGACCGCAAATTCTAAATCAATGCCAAGAATTGAACCTAAAGTCTTGCCATCAAGCAGAGTATGGCCAAAATTGACAGATACCCGGAGGGATCCTTCTCAATTCAAGCACATGGAAAAGCAGCCTAAGCCGTGTAAGAGTCCAAACGGTGCTGTGCCGCAGGCAGTTCTGGGGGGGCAAAAGGTGCTGTTTAGGCTGCCCTCCTGAGTGTTGCAAAAATATTTAAATATAACCAGAATCAAGATGTAGAAACTTATAAATGAGGAATCAATGGAAAGGATGAATTTTGGTAGTAGTCAGCAGCAATGGAACAACACTATCTGAGGCAAGCTGGTGCAGGAAAAGAAAGAATTGAACAAACTAAGTTAAATTTTGTTCAGATTTCAATAGAAAAAGGCAGTTTTAAGTAACAATGCCCACAAGCCAAGAACTCTGGTTGTCAGCAGAAGATTAGGAAATATCAACTCAATCCCAACAAACCCCCAGGTTCTCAATCAACCTGTGCAACTCTTGGCAAACAAGTTCTTGAAGGGTACCAGATAACTGTGGGTGGCTGTACAAAAAAATCCAATTTTTTTTATGAAGATTTAGAAGCAAAGAAGTAACAAATTTGAAGAAGAATAACCCAGCACTTCTCAAGTGACTGAAGAATAGTGTGGTGGAATTTAAGTTTAAAGAAATAAAGGGAGGTTTAACACTCCAGGTTTCAAGCTTAAAGAAAACTCTCATTCAAATCTGACTGGTTCCAGAAAGACAATCAGATGAATGATCAAGACCAAAGTTGTCAGAGAAAGTGATCAAAGGAGTGGTTTAACACACTCAAGAATTCAAACAAATGAATTCTTCTTCAACAAGAAAGGCTATTGGTTGGTGATAAGGATGAGGATTAGGGGATAATCAAACAAAAGATCCAGCTTTATCATGATGATGATGATCAACATGCCTGATGGTTTATCTCAACGTCCTTGGGGAGACAATGAAATGGATGTTGGAGTGGATTTTGACAAGGAGGAACCTATAATTCAAACTTTCTTCAATTTTTCCTCTCAAGATTATTCTGGCTTTCAGCAAGGCTTCTTGCTTAAATCAGAGAAGTACTTTTCAACTCTGCAAAGACCCCCTGATCTTTCTTCAAAAGATATTTGATCCCTTAAAAGAAATTCCTCTCATTTCTTTGTCCAAGTTTCTAGTCTTATGAAAAGAGAAAATTTTTGTTCTCTCATTGTTCTTACTATCCCATGTAAGCAAGATTCAATCCTTTAAAATCTCCATGAGGGTCTTTGTCATTGTTGGGAAACCAAAAATTATTGACACATATCAAAATGCTTCTGGTGGCCATCACTGAAGAAATCTGTCCCTCAATGGTGCCAGAGTTGGGAAGTTTTTCAGAAATGTGATCTTAGGCGCCCATCTGAAATTTTTTATCCTACTGGGGATTCCACTGTCTTTTGAATTATTGCTATGGATATGGTTCATATTAAGGAAGGTGGTGCTTAGTATCTCATTGTGGCTAGAGATAATTTTTCTGGATGGGTTCAAGCTAAGTTCTTTAAGAATCTCAGCTCTGAATCAGTGGCAGCTTTGCCTTATGAGAACTGGAAAATTTGTTATGGCTTGGCTCAATCTTACTCTACTTATGGTGGTTCTGAATTTGGTAGAAAACTTGCTGAAATTATCCAATCACTTCCTGGACAAAATGGGGTTACTACTCCTTATTATCCGGAAGGCCAAGGCATGGTGGAACAAGGCCATGCTCCTTTGAGCGCTACTCTTGTCAAACTGGCTGGTGAAAATGGCAAGAATTGTCCCAAATTTCTTTGACTGGTTCTCTTCTCTGATTGAATCTCAACTAAATGGACCACTGGCTACTCACCTTACAAAATCATTTTTGGCCAAAGAGCTGTCCTTCCTCTTGATCTTGAACTGGAATCTTTTCTGCATATCTCATGGGAGCAGGTTTCCTCAACCACTGATCTATTAGTAGCCAGATCCAAGCAACTGGAGAGAAGTGAAGACATTCCTGACAAAGCTTATTGGAAGATGATTCAATCAAGGGAAAAATCAGTTCATTATTGGGAAGACAAGCATGAAAATCAAATCAGGGATCCCTTAAATCCTGGAAATCTAGTTTTGGCTTAAAATTGATGCTTGGAGAATCAGTGGGGAAAGCTCTTTTCAAATCGTTGGAATGGTCCTTATTGAGTGGTTTGTCAATTCAGAGGTGTATCCTATGTTTTGGAAGAACTGGATGGTAATCAGTTTGCCAGAAGCTTCTCTGCTGATAAAGTCAAGAGGTTTGATTTTCATGGGGGCAATTTAGGGTCAAAGTAAGTCCTCCCAATTGTGCACCACCAGGGTGATCTAATGCATTTTTTTTCTGTTTTAAAACTCTGCTTTATGCCACATACGTGGGCACCTGGGACTGCCTCTTTTTTTTGCTCCTGAAACCTCTAGGGCTCTTTGTGATGGATCAAGATCTTTTTTCCTCAACTCTTCAATCACTCTCAAGATCAAGAATGGCCAATTTTTTTCTTTATATTGTCTCCTTTTGTTCTTTTCTTAATATCTTCAAAATCTTGAGACGCAGACTAGGAACAGTCTGTAAGTTGGGGAGAAATGTGGTAAGTAATTTGGTACACCTCATGAAAAGGGGCAAAATTAAAAAAAAGTTCTTAGTTTTTTATCTCATCATCAAAAAAAAAAATTCCTGTGTTATATGGGGACTCTTCCTCTCTCACCTCCCAACTTCTTTCTGTGCTACAAGACTAGGAAGGCCTCTCCTGGGTTTTCAAATCCCAAGACCTCTGTTCAATCCATCCCCATTGCGCTTGCAGCCACAATGTTTGGCCAAAGTGTGTGCGCAGACAGTCATCCCACTCATCCTCATAAATCATTGCCTCCCTCATCAATCTCTGCTATCTTGCCCCATCAAAATTGCTAGCAGCGGTTGGTGCTGTTGGTTGCTTTGTGGCTTGTCAATTCCCATCAGAAACCAATTGAGCATCCCACTTCCAGAATCCTTCAATCCATCCCTTGCGACTTCAACAACCAATCCAACCAATATTTCTGCAGTCTGCAATCATCCTCCCATTGACCTCCTCAGCAACCCCCTTGATCATCCCACCTTGCACCCAGCCACTGGATTCCAATCATCCACCATTGCCTGTCGCAACCTTTCATCCGCAAAGTAGCAGGGGTTTATCCACTGCCCACCATCATCCTTCATGTGGTGCTGGTTTCTTTTTCCCTCATATTTTTTTACATGTCATGATTTTCCTTTTGCCATCATTTGTTTTTTATTGTCATTCTTATTGCATCAAAAAAAAAGCTCTCATTTGTAGTTATCTCTTTTAATTAGTCTACAGGGCCTCTTGCCCATAGAAGGAGGGGCTCTCCACTGCCTTTTTTCCCATCAGCTATCATCTTATCATCCATCTTAGGGTATCTATCCATCATACAACCTTCCAATCAACAAATAAGTGTATCCCTGAGTGTCTCATCATCATCATCATCATCATCATCATCATCATCATCATCATCATCATCATCATCATCATCATCATCATCATCATCATCATCATCATCATCATCATCAAGCTGGATATATCCGTTCATTATCCCCTAATTCTCATCCTTATCACCAAAAAATAGCCTTGGTGGTTGAAGAAGAATTCATTTTTTTGAATTCTTGAGTGTATTAAACCACTCCTTTGATCACTTTCTCTGAACACTTTGGTCTTGATCATTCATCTGATTGTCTTTCTGGAACCAGTCAGATTTGAATGAGAGTTTTCTTTAAGCTTGAAACCTGGAATGTTAAACCTCCCTTTATTTCTTTAAAGTTAAATTCCACCACACTATTCTTGAGTCACTTGAGAAGTGCTGGGTTATTCTTGTTCAAATTTGTTACTGCTTTGCTTCTAGAGATTCATAAAAAAATTGGTTTTTTTGTAAAGCCACCCACAGTTATCTGGTACCCTTCAAGTGCTTGATTTCAGAGAGTTGGGCAGGTTTATTGAGAGCCTGGAGGTTGGTTGGGATTGAGTTGATATTTCCTAATCTTCTTCTGACAACCAGAGTTATTGGCTTGTGGGAATTGTTACTTACAACTGCCTTTTTCTATTGAACTCTGAACAAACCTAAAATTAGTTTGTTCAATTTTTTTCCCGCACCATCTTTCCTCAGATAGTTTTGTTCCATTGCTGCCAACTACCATCAAAATTAATCCTTTCCAATGATTCCTAATTTACAACGTTCTACACCTTGATTCTGATTACATTTAAAGATTTTTGTAAAGCTCAGGAGGGCAGCCTAAAAAGCACCTTTTGCCCTCCACAGAAAGGCCTGCGGCTGAGCACTGTTTGGAGTCTTACACCGCTTAAGATGCCTTTCAAAGTGCTTGAATTGAGAAGGATCCCTCTGGGTATCTTTCAACTTTGGCCATCCTCTGCTTGATTGCAAGACTTTAGGTTAAATTCTTGGCTTTGATTTATAATCTGCAGTGTCCTGAATCAAGTGTTTCAACAGCCCGCAATGTTCTTCTTCAGGGTATCCAACAATCATTGCATTGAGCTTCTCATTTAACTGAGAATTTCCAACAATTTCATCCACTTACCCCTTTCAAAAATCAAAAGGATCAAATATTATTGAAGGAAGAATCATCATTCAAAAAGCATTTTCAAAAAGCATTTATCAAAAATCATTAATCACAAATTTATTTGAAAAATCCAACAATCCAACTTGAATCAACTTACAGAAATAGAACTGCAAGTTTCATAATCCAACCTCCACTTAGGATGAAAATAATCAGGCAAAATGAATCCTTGGAACACTAGTAGATCACCTATTTTGTGGGAACAGGGAAAAACCATACTCTTGCAGTATTACTTGGTGCACACTTCCCCATCATGATTCCGCTTTAATTTCTTGAATTCTTCCATACAAAGTTTAATTGCCTCTAAAGACAACTTGTATCCCAAAGGTAACAGTCAGGTGGAAGAACTATTCCTGTCTTCATTTGAGAGTTGTAAAGTGCAGCCTGAACCAATTGAATTTGATTGGAAACTATTCCCTCTAGGTTTTTCCAAACATCCAACATGTTTCCCAACAAATCTGTAAGGAATTCTTTGAGAGTAACATGGTCCCCTTCAACCCAAGCCATTGTTTGATTTCCAAATTTGGGTTCTTTGAAATTCCAAGCTCTTACCAACATATCTTTGATACTGAAGATGTTATGATCCATATACTTGAGTACATCCTCAAGGTCTTCCAAGAAAAACTTCATACAAGTATAATGTAAGCAACCCAAAACTAGGAAGATTGACAGTAGAGGCAGTGATTTGGCATTTACTCTAAGTTCCCCATGATTGAACTCTGCCTCCTCCTTGATTTTTGAAGCCCCATACTTAGCCCATAGAGACATAAAGCTTTGCCACCCTTCAATTTAATTATTAAAGCACAATTTTCAGTTTGCTTGTATGTTTTTAGACAAGTGCCATTGACAACACTGTCTTGTTGACTCAGGGAAACTTTTTTCTATAGCACAAATCAAAGCCTTCATCACAAAGACTTTGGGAAGTCTCTCAGGATCATAAGCCAGCTTCTTTAGTGCATTTACAGACCAACTGTAGAACTCAAAAGTTTCTCTTGTTATAAAAACAAGATCTTTTGTGAAAGTTCTCTGCTTGGCTTTAACTCCTACAACATGAAATAGGGGGATGTTGTACTTATTTGTTTTATAAGTAAATCCAACATAGTAATATGACAAAATTGCTTCCAAAGCTTTAATGACTTTGGGTGAGCCAAGAATAGGGCCTCCAAGTCACCCTCTCCACTGAATTTTGCTTGATGAACCCAACCTGAATTACCAAGTTGTTCAAAATGGACCTTCATAACAAATGTTGCCTTGAGTCCTGCCAGTGCTACCTTTTGCTTAATTTTTTAGATTTTTTGGTCATAAAAATATTTTCTGTCATTGATCTTGCTCAATTTTATTTTCAGTTGAATATTATTGAGCCCATCTTTCATTCCTTCTTTTAAATTCACTAAGGCCATCCCAGAGATTCTCCTCAGGTGAGGATCTAATGAGGGGTGTGGAGATGTTTTATGGTTATTTTGATCATTTCTGTAGGAGATACACCACAATTTGTCTTCCTTTTTGTGACTTTCATGGATTAAAAACTTGCATTCCACCTTCCTTTTGTGAGCTTGCCTTGACTGTTTGGTGATCAATTGCCCAGAGGAAAAACCATGTCTATCTGTCATAACCATAGTTCTGAAACTCCTTCAACTGAACAAATCCAACCTTCTGCATCAGATTCACCCCAATATCAAACCCAAACTCCCTTAATCCTACCTTCCACTGGGTAACACTCCTGCATCTCTTGAAGTCTCCATCCTCTTCACCCTCTCCCTGTATGGTACCAGCCCTATGCCCATGTACACCTCACAACTGTGTGATGTGATTCAGTCAAAATTCTCAGGATCTCTCCCTCTCACAATGGCTTGGTACATCTTCAATCTCTCCTCAACCCAATTGGTATATGAGGTAGTACATATTACACTTAGTATATAAGTAGGACATACTCTCCACTGTGTGTTCAGCCTAAAATCCCAGGACTCCAGATCAGTACATGTCAAGCCTTCCTGGATAGGCTCATCAAAAAATCAGTCAAATGCATCCTCCAGCCCAATCAGCCAACATGTAATACTGTGGGAACTCCAACCTGCAACGCCAGCAACTCATCCCTCAAGGCCTCCTTCTCAGTTCTCACATATACTGGCCACTCCTTCCATCCTGGACTGATTCCCCTCAAGGAATTAGTACACTACTTCTTACTGGTTAGTTCCTCTTCCAGTAGGTGTCATCTCAGCAAAAGACATCCTTTTCCCAGCCTGCTTAACTCATATCACCTTTTCCCTTCCTGGTGTTGCTCTTATAGGGTTCAACTCACATAGGTGAATTTCTGACTGAATCAGACTATCCAGCAGATGAAAAGGTGCCAGATTTGGATGAAGGGGAGCATCCTGCAGATGAATAGCTGCCAGATTTGGATTTCATTAAGATCGTGAGCTTTCATTTCCTTTTTTTTTTATTTCATTTTTCATTGAGTTTTTAATTCAAACTTTTATCAGAGGTCTGGAACCATTGTGAATAAGCGGGTTCCTTCTCCTGAATACAATCCTGGGAAAAGAATCAAGAGACCAACAGTCTCCAATGCAGATGGTGATGCTCCTTACCATCCTCCTGGAAGGAAGGTATTAGCATCCCCAACAAGCAGTGAGAAAGTTAGTACATTTGATATTTTCTCATTGTTTAATTTTGTCTGATTTATTTTGGGTTTTTCTTCTAGGTTTCCTGCACATCATTGTATTCTTCTTCTTGAATATTTGGCAAATTATCAATGGAAAAAGTTTTTTTTTTATCTTCAGAAAATATTTTATTTTATTAAAAAAATGTGATTTTTGGTTTTAGTTCCAATAAAAAAAAAATTATTTACCCAAAGACAGCCATTCCACATATCTCACTTTTTCAAGATGTCCTAGGGGATGGGAGCTGTGGGTTTAGAGCAGCAGCCATTTTTTTGGGGAGGAACTCAGAAGAATGAATTTAATTCAGGAAAGAAATTCTGACATAGCTTGATTCCAACCCAATATTCAAGGAAAAAAAATTACTGCATGATATCTGGGGTGAAACTTCCCAAGAAGCAAGAAGGCAACTGAACCACATTTTTGATCAAGCTCCCATCAATATGTGGATGAATTTTCAATGACATGGTTTACTTCTGACTGAAACATATAAGTATCCAGTTGTTCTGTTTTCTTCTTTAACGCCTTACACTTATCTTCATTTGAATTCCCCTACCACCTCAAATTACAAATATTCTCCTATTTTCTTCATTATTTTAGAAAATTTACAACATATAGTCTCATTCAAGTTCAAGTCTGATAATGGGCCAGCTCCCAGGTTATAACCGCTTTGGAAAAGATTTGTGACCAAGGATTGCAAATCTTGGAAAACCATTATTCAGAAAAATTTAGAGCTTGGTAACTATGGTTTGTTACCTCCAAAAAAAACCAGTAGAAACATAAAGACAATCATATTTGACTAAGTTTTAATATTTTTATCCATATTTTTTCCTTACTATTTATTGTTTGAATGAAGTTTGGGAGGTGTATGCATGCATCCAAAAGATCTGTATTAAGAGTCTATTTTTTATTTTTCAAAATTTCTGAAAGCTGAATACCCCCAAAGAAATAAATTTAAAAGGAAACAAAAGCATCCAAAATTTCAATGAGAAAATTCAAGTTTTTGAATCTTTTGGTTTTTTGAAGGAAAGTTTTAAGGTAAAAAATTACAATGTAGAATTCTAAGAAAAAAGTGAAAAACTAATTAGAAGTTTTTTTGAATTAATAACAGCTTGAAACACCAAAAAAAAGGCAAACAAAAGGATCCAAAAGTCTAATGAGAAGAGTGAATATTTCAAATGTTTTTCTTTTTTGAAGGAATTTTTTAAGGTAATATAATACATCCAAAAAATATGGAAAAAATATTTGAATTCTCTTTGAATGTTATTTAAAATGTTTGATAGCTTGAATCACCAAAAAAAATGAAATAAAAAGGAAATAACAGGATGCAAATGTCCAATGTGAAATTTGAACTTTGTGATTTTTTTGGTGTTTTGATGAAATTTTTTAATGTAAAAGGTTACATTTAAAAAATCTGCAAAAAATATTTAAAAGCTCTTTTAATATTTCTTGAAATGATTTTTAGCTGAAAAAACCCAAAAAAAATAATTAAAAAGCCAAAATAAGGATTAAAAAACCCATGGAAAAATTGTGTTTTGCGGAATTTTTTAATTTTTTGATTTCATTTTTGGAGGGGTTCTAGTGCCTCCATAATTAACAAATATTTTTTTGGGGGGTTTGAAAATCGCAGCTACAGGACTGCAGCTTCAGAACTCAACAAAAAAAATATTGAAAGTACCATGAAATAAAGTATTTGTCTGTGTGGCAGCAGAGCCAGGCAACCGCGGGTAGATGTAAAATTCTGTGAAATAAAGGATTAGGGGTGTGAGAAAATTAATGCCCTAGATATAAAATTAAAAAAATTAAAAAATTTGTGTTGAGATTCTAATGTTTTCATTCCAATTTAAGTATATCATCCTCAGTTGGAATGGTCAATTCCTCAGCTGAAAGATCTTCTACTGTGGTCTTGAAATCAAAAAAAAAAATATATTTTCAAGATTGCTTAGGCCCATCTGTTGAATATAAAAAATTCCAAAACATTAAACATAAATTTTAATGAATGAAAACACGTGGCAAAATTAAACATAAAAATCAAAAGGCCAAACCTAAAATCATGTCAATAAAATCACTGAAATGATGCCAATGACACCACAAGGCACCATTGGCATCATTATAGTAATTACGTTTTGAAAATGAAGTCTTTTGGCATGCTTTCTAAAACCAGGAATTTATTAAGCTTTTTTCAGGTTTAAAGGGTTTTCTGGGGTGGGAAAACAAGCCATTTGATGGAATTTTGGGCGCCAAAAGATCTGTAAACATCAATTAAGGCCCTGGGGCTAAAAGCTCTAGAACCCTTCTGGGGTCTTTCTGGGACAGAACTTTTTGGAGAATTCAGATATGAACACCAATTGAGTAAATGAAATGTTGAAAGGGAAATATTAAATCACAGCCCCTAACCTAAAAATCACAGGTGTTCCGTTTCCCTCTGCTGTCATCTGCACATGGAAAACTCCTTTATTAAAAAGATGCTTCAAGAATTCCATTTTTAGAAATTTTTGGCACTGCAGCCTAATATCTGGGTTTATAAAAAACTTATAAAAAATATTTATAAATGTTTCAAGCATTATAACACCTTTAAAAATTCATCCAAAGAACCATGATAATCAAAAAAAAACATAGAGTTTTTGGAAACATTTCTTAGCCTTCTCAATTGAATTTTTTTGGTGATTTGAAATCCTAGAACTTTGAAAAATATATTGAAGAGCTTTCAAATATTTTTTGGGATTTTTGGGATGCATTCTTAGCCTCCAAGAAGTGAATTAAATGTAGAAAAACCTCAAAGTAAAATATCCTTCTCAATTTTTTCTTATACTACAGGCATCAAATAATTTCTCAATTTATTTGACAGAAATATTTGAAAAAAATCAAAATATTAAAAAAAGGTATTATGACTGCTTATTTCAGGTTAAAACCCAAGAAATATTCATTTCAGTTAAATAATTGGAAATACAAGGGGTGGTCCACATTTTTTATTCTACCTATATGTTTTAATAATTAAAAAAAGACAAATATTGTTACAAATATTACTTAAATAATACTTATTAACATTACTCCACTATTATTGGTTTGATTTTCCGCTAGATTTTCTTGGAGGCTGAGAAACCTCATTACCAAACTCTAAATATTTTGGAAAAATCTTCTCCCAAGATTTGGAATCCTTGGTTGCAAAGCTTTTCCAAGGTGTATCAAATTTGGGGGCTGGAAAAGGATCAGACTTAAAATTGAGTGAAGCTATTTTTTAATTCTTATCTAAGAATAAGGTAGATAGGTGAAGATTAATAACTATGGGTGGGTGGGGAATCAAGAGGAAAAACAGTCAAAGGAATTAAGGAAGAAAATAGAACTGATGGAAACTTATACATTGTGGTGGTATTTTATAGCTACAGACTGATAACTGCGTCATGGGCTGCGTGCTGATCATTTGTTTCAAGTGGGATCAGAATTTTGGGTGCACATGGGTTCAGAAGCAGAAGCAGCTGCTGCAGGTTCAGCACCAGGTATTGTTTGGGATCAGCACTGGATGTGGCGGGATCCACAATCTTCTCCAAAGTAATGGGTCAAGAAACAAAGCCAATCCGTCCAAGTTTGTGGATATGGCTTGTTTGGAGAAATAGGAGCAGGGTGGTTACATGGGCTATGAATGGATTGGGATGGGCCCAAGCGTGAATCAATTGGAAAATACTGGGAATTCACAGAGACACCTTGGGGGATTGCGGACAGGTGCGGGTGGATCCAAGTAGGATGCGGGGCAAGGGCCCTGTCATGGGAAGGACAAACTAGGTTACACAACAATGTGCGGACTTTGCAGATGGAAGGAGGGAAGGGGAAAGGATGCGGGCTAGGGTTTCTGTTCTAGGTTTTCTTTTTATTTCTACTTGATTATTGTGCTTGTACTTAGTTTTGGGTTGAGAGGGAGAATTTAAACCTCACTCTCAACTCCAGGATGTAGGGGGATCATCATCTTATTTCAGCGGACCATCAGGATTTGAAGGAAGTAATTCATCTCTCATCTCTCATTCCCCTCCTCTCTCTCTCATGCAATTAACCAAAAGGTGCTCTCAAATACTTAAAAAAGGAGGGTCCATTAAATTCCAAATCTTAATTGACAGCTTTCACCAGGGCCAAATTGGGGTCTCTGGCTGACCAGTGACATGAAGTCACTTTTGTGGCCACTTTTGTCCCCCATAAGTATCAAAACATTCCCCATGAATTCACAATGATTGATTCAATTTTTCACAATGCTGTACACAATATTTCTTGTGGGTTTCACCTTTATGGAAAACAAAAGTCCAGAAGATTTCACTGCTGCTGAAAATGAGAATCACCTTGATTTCACCTTTTTGGAAATTGGAATTCATCTGTATTTCCCAAATCATGAACTTTTAGTTCTGCCATTTCCACCAAGATAAAACAAGAACTATTTCTGGAAAAAATCAATTTTGTGAAACATGTTGATTTTTTTACAGGGAAATTGATTTGTAAAGGAAGTTTGTTTGTTGGAAAAATCAAAATGGTTATTAACCGTTTTCAGTTTTTGCAATTCTCAATTTTCACATCTTGAAAATTATAATTTCACAAAGCTCCGCATCTCCTACAAAAAGTTGGCATTTTTTCCAAGGCCAAGATTGCAGGCCATCAAGATTCTATGTAACAGATGTGAGTATCCATACATGAAAACATAAATGCCCTCCCCATGCCAAATGAAATCGGTGCTGACTTTATCCCAACAAAAAAATATATAAATGAACAGAGAAAAAAATAAAGCAAGTTATAGTAAAATCCAAAGGAATTTTCTGTTCAGAGATGAGTGTTACACTCTTCCCAGCATTTCACCAAAAATAAATGTAACAAAAAGTGTCCGCCAGTGTCACTATGAATTCACCAGGGAATCACTTCAAATCAGCTCACAGTTCACTTTCTTTTTGCTGGTGCACCTGGGGCACAGGCCCCACTTTACTTGTGGGTAAAAAAGTGCAATTGCGCATTGTCCAAGGATCCCATCTTCAAGCTAATCCTTGGAGTTAGCTAACCCATCTCAGAGCTGGCAACATGGGCTTTGTACCTGGTAAAAAAAACCTTGATTTAGCACATGAATGCCATAGATTTCAAGGGATTTTGAATGACCCAGGAGTATTTTTCAATGCAAAGATCTCCCTCATATAATTTCACAAGGGAAAACCCTCAAATAAACTCACAGTTCACTCAAATATTTTAAAAGCTTTTATGGATACGGTTTTACAGGAAAGCCTTTTGTTTCATTCTTCAAATATTTATTCCATGTAAAAAACATGGATATCTCTACCAGGAAATGCAGAATTTGAATAGATATCTCCCAAAATGTCTCACATGGAGGGTTGAAACAAACCCAAGGTGGCACTTGTAAACAGTAATGGGAAGAAGAATCATACTAGGATAAAACAAGACAGCCAGGCAGAGACTTCCAGAAGAAAAGCAAGGCAAATCTCCAATTCAGTTTAGATCACCGACTCATTTCAACAAACTCCTCAACAACTGTCAAGGCATGTGGTGGTAAATCTTCCTTTCTAAGATAAATATTATTCTTCCTCATTCTCCCATCCTAGATGGGGTTATTGTGTTCCATTTACTTCATATCAATCAATTTTCTGCATAAAAGGTGCTAATTTGTTTAAACCACAAAAATCATTGATTTTAAATAGCTTTATCTTTTCAGGGTTTATTTTATGCTTTCTCAATACTCACCTGAGGAGCTGCCTTAGTTGCCTTCATTTTGCATTCATTGTTTGATCCACATGTTTTATATAGTTGGATTTCTGCACTAAAATATGTATCATCCTGGTGGGGATATCTTTTTTCAGAAGATTCTCTTTACTCATAATCTCAAAAAAAACTCTTCTATTTCTGTCACTACAACCAATCCAATTTGAACCTATGTTCAAAGGCTAAAAGCTTGGATTTTCAGTCAAAGCCTTAAACAATCATTTGTACAAATTCAAAATGCCCCCCTGTAACATATTTATGCCATTTCCTGCCTTCATTAATTTTTTATTCAAGCCTATTTGACTTCAAATCAGATGTAGGAAGGAATGCCCATTGAGCATGGCGCGGCCACAGCCCAAAGAAACAATCACTATCAACAACAAAAGCCCACACATTGCACGGTTTCCTTAATGGACTCATTTGCGCATGTGAACCAATGTCTCCAGCATGCAAAGGCCAATTCATATTGACCAGAGCAACTCCCCAACAATCTTTGTTTGACAATATCTTAGACTTACAAAGCAACATTTATTTGATACAAGAAACTTGTTTCTTATAAAAAGAGTGAAGTTACTTTACAGACTCATCATAGTGTGTATTTCATCCACATGAGAGGGTGGGCAGAGGAGGGACTACACTCTGATGTGGTTGTAGTTTCACCGTTGCCAGTGCAGTGATGTGCACTCCCATATAGTAGGCCAGGAATGAAAATTTGGGCTGACAGAACCCAAGTGTGGTCTAGGTGAATTGAGCCCCACCACCAAGGTTAAATTACACAACACCGGTATATGTAAATGATTAAACCACACTTCACTCAATGCTTTGAAAACCACACTCCATTTTGAACAAACCTCACCAACTTTTGAACATTTCTCACTTGATTTGGAACACACCTCAACCTGCTACACCCTCACCCAAGTGGACTTCAACACTCCTCACCCTGCACACCCTCACCAAAGTGAATTTGAACAATTGTTACCCAATTTCTAACACTACTCACCATTCCAACCCTGACAAAAGTGAATTTGAAGAATTGTTACCCAATTTTCAACAGGCCTCACCCTGCTAAACTCTCATCAAAGTGGATATCAACACTCCTGACCTAATTTTGAACACACCTCACCCTTCTACACTCCCACTGAAGTGGATTTCAACACTCCTCACTGTGCTACATCCTCACTAAAGTGCATTTCAACACGTCTCATCATGCTACAATGCATGCATCCAAACAGGAGGATTTTGGTGCAACCTGGATTAAAGCATGGAAGTTGCACAAAAATGTTGGTGTTTGGATGCATGCATCCAAACAGGAGGCTTTTGGTGCAACTTGGATTAAAGCATGGAAGTTGCATGAAAATGTTAGTGTTTGGATGCATGAATCCAAACAGGAGGATTTTGGTGCAACTTGGATTAAAGCATGGAAGTTGCATGAAAATGTTAGTGTTCGGATGCATGAATCCAAACAGGAGGATTTTGGTTCAACTTGGATTAAAGCATGGAAGTTGCATGAAAATGTTAGTGTTTGGATGCATGCATCCAAACAGGAGGATTTTGGTGCAACTTGGATTAAAGCATGGAAGTTTCATGAAAATGTTAGTGTTTGGATGCATGCATCCAAACAGGAGGATTTTGGTGGAACTTGGATTAAAGCATGGAAGTTGCATGAAAATGTTAGTGTTCGGATGCATGCATCCGAACAGGAGGATTTTGGTGCAACTTGGATTAAAGCATGGAAGTTGCATGAAAATGTTAGTGTTCAGATGCATGCATCCGAACAGGAGGATTTTGGTGAAACTTGGATTAAAGCATGGAAGTTGCATGAAAATGTTAGTGTTTGGATGCATGCATCCAAACAGGAGGATTTTGGTGCAACTTGGAGGTCTGACCACTGCTCACGCTGATGCTTTGCGTCTGAGTCCTTCCATCAGTCCCACATAAGCAAATACATAGAATCCACTTGGGATGGGTAAGACGGGTTCAAGTAATCCAACCCATCTTCCTTTGATTCAGATAGGTGTCAAGGCCCGCTTATTGGCTCTCTTAGTTTAGGTATCAATGCTCCTCATGTTTGCTTCGTGATCCATCATACGCTTCCAAAAAGTACTGAAGGTTATTATCAAGAATCAGGTTGTGCTGGACGTGATGGGCATGTTTTGGACTGTTTGCTCTTTTGGAAAACAAGTGATCTTATCCCACTCTCTGGAATGGTTGCCTCCGAGACTGATGGGATCACAAAACGTATAGGCCTTCATATTCTTTGACATCTTGGTCACAACCCAGTTTTTTGACGTGGTGTCTTGCCACCCCCTGCAGTTTACTCTATGGCCCAATACGCTGTTGAAGTGGAACGCTGTCGTAGTACCCTCTTTGCCGACTATTTCAAAACCTCCCGCTCAACTTGCGACTCTGGCAATCCTCTACCTTTCTCTCCTGAGCCCTGTAAAAATTGTGACAATTGCAAACAAGATCCTTCTCAAATCCTATACGATGACTTGACAATACAAGCTTGTCACATCTGCCACGTCGTTGTTTACATAACTAGAATGAATGGCCAAATAACAATGATTCAACTAGGGGATTTGATGCGTGGCGTCGGGCCTTCAATCATTCAAATCATTCAAACCCGCCAAGTTGACCAAGATTTCAATGATTCGCCAAACCATCTAGCTCCCAAGGTAGTGGGACTAGACAAACTGAATTGAAATAAGATTGCACTCACTAAAAAGGTTGGCTGATCTTCTTAAAGACAGCATGCTAAAAATGAAGAATGAGAACGCTTAACTGCCCAATACTTCATTGTTTTTTTCTTCATTATTTCAATTGCCCTTGTTTTCATCCAAAGCAATTGGAAAACTTAATCCTTCACCTAATTTTGCGAGGTTACCTGGCGGAAAAGTTTGTCGCTAGTACGTCAAATCAAGCCTTGTTTTTCCTTGATTTTGGCAAGAGTTGTCTGAAGATTGAGAAATTGTGTCTACCACTCCCGCTTGACCAAAGCTGCTTACACGGTCAACAGCTATATCATGCTTGGAACCAAATCTCGCGACTAGGAAGGGTACCGTGACACTATCATGACCGTGTATAAGCCTTGGTCCTCCGAAAATCAGATTCCAAACCATGTCAAAATCATTATTCCTTTGGTATCTTCTCCAAAAAGCAAGCAAGCGTCCAATTCAAACTTGAAGACTAATGTCAAAGAACCCAAGAAACAAAAGACAACCTACAGTGTTCAAAAGGGCAAAACAACCACCAAGATTGCCGTAGCCCAAGATTGTGGTCACTTGATCATATCTGATGATGATGATGATCATAATCACCATAATCACAATAGTAATAGTGACAAGGTGTGCAAAGATGAATCCTCTAAACCGGCTGAGGAATGAACTGATTTGAAAAATGGTCTTGCCTTCAATTGCGGATTGAAACAGGTGGGTAAGCGTCCAAGCAGCCGTGAGGATTGGGGTAGAAGTGGTCAAAGACGAAAAGTTTTGTTGATAAAAATCAAATCCAAATGAAGACAATTGACGACTCCACTGGTAGTGAGGTGAAGAAACTCAAGGGTTGAAGGAAGGGATTTCTAAGTGTACGTACGTAAGTACGGTGGCTAGATAAGAATAATGGGACCAATTGAACTTAAATTGGTCCATTCATGCTTGGGCTTCTCTTTCAAGGCTAAATTTGATTGTTCAAAAAAAATAAATAATAAAAGGCATGTATTATTCATTTTCTGTTTGTGGTATTTAGATTGTTTGAACGTCTGTACGTACTCTCTACTTAACAACACAATTTAAATTTTTGGAAAAAATATCAAATCAAGCATAAAACTCCAAAAAAATACTCTGGAGGAAAAAAAAATTGAAAAAAATTGAAAAAATTGAAAAATCCAGTACCATCAATATTTTTTTGTTCTTGTTGATGAGGGTGTGAGTGAGAGAGTGAGGATTGCAAAGGGGAATGATGTTGAAGAAAAGAAAGATGAAGTCTCTTGAAGAGATTCTTTTTCTTAAAAAAAAAAATGGGATTCAAAACCATTGATTTGATGTTGATGTTGATGGTGGCTTGGTAAGAAGATGGTGATGAGAATTTTGAAAGTGATAGGTTGGGAGTTGTGGAAACTGCTGCAAAAAAAACACACACATTGATTGATTGAAGGACTTTAAACATCTGATATTTTTGTATTCTGAGGTTGAATTGGAGTTCAGGTCCATTGACATCATTCTAAAATCAATTCTGATCCTTGCACTTTTGACCCTCCTCCTCTGATGTGGTTTGACCATCACCCTTGATCTTCTGAATCAATAGATTTCTCAAAAGAAGACTATATATATCAAAAATGAGAACCCATAAATCAATAATAATAATAATCACTTACCATGTTTGTTTAATTGTTTAATTTTTTTTTTGAATCAATTGAGTAGTCAAAAATTGAGATCAAAAAAAAAAAAAAAACACTGAGTTTGTGGTAATGTGGAAAGTGAGAGCATGCAAGAATTTCACAACTTTGTGCAGAGGCAGTCCTGAACATCCCATTCCAACCTTGGGCAGTTCCCTTCAAAAACGTGTAGATAGCAGTAGAAAGTATCCTGTAATGAGTTTTGGAAGATCTAAAGAGATCATTGATGCACAAGAGAGAAAGACAATCGATATAGGTTTCAAAACCCGGGAGGCTAACACCCCAAATTGGTCACAAGCCTGATCCTAATTTGACTGATGATTGAAGAACCCTCCCAGTTTTTGAGCAAGCGGGAGGATGGGAGTCATGGATGAAGGGGAAAAAATCAAAGAGTGGAAGAACATCCAGTAGGAGCCGGATTGGGTGACTCTCTTGATGTCAAATCAAGCAACCACATATCATCAAGATTGTGAAGATCACTCAAGGCGTCTAACTCTCTCTCCAGCTTCACCTTGACACCCTCACTCACCTTCAGCATCAACCTTGATGCAATCCTCTTCTTCATCCCATTGATTTGAATTAGGATCAATACTTGCTGGACAAGACCAATGGGCCATGGCAAGATGCCCGGGGGAAAAAATGAAAAAAAAAAGCTGAGTGACTCGACAACAAGGATGACGCTCCTATTGCTGATACAATTCAACCTCAATTCTGGGTTTAGGATACACCTTCTATTGTTTATCTTTGCAGATTTCCCTCCTTGGTTTGACTTTTCTTTCTTTTTTTTTTCTTGGACAGTGGAACGTTGATGGTTTTACCCGGCTGGGGGAGTAGGGTCCAAATGGGAAGGATAAACTAAAATTGATTTGGAGCTGATTTTTCAGTAATGCAACCAGATGTGAAACACAGCTGAAAGACTGGAAAAACACCAATGAAATTTGTACTATAGAAGTGGTAGTGTTACATAAAAGTGATATGAAATAAACTGTAAAATAATTTTTTTTATGAATACTGGAATTAATCAGAATGAAGCTGTCATTGCATTGTGGAAAATATTGATCACTGAAATTGTAGCTGGGATATCAAAATATACAATATTTAATTGGAAATTTTTATTCCATAAGCAATTTCAAGTGAGTCCCAGTTGAATCAATGTGAACATTCAAGTGAATTCAGGTTTTTTCCTTGGGGAATTACAATTGACATTCATTTTCCATCATGGTGAATACAAGGTGAATCATATTTTCTTTTTGATGTAAACCAAGGTGAACTCAAGAATACTCATTGGTGAAGAGAAGTTTCCCATAAAGGGATTCAATTGGCCATACAATGGGACTGGATGGTGACATGAAGTCACTGGCCAGCCAGAGACCCCATTTTGGCCCTGGTGTTTTAGGGGTATTCACCCCTTGTTTCCACATCTGGGGGTCTGGCTGGGAAGTAACTTTCCCTCTCTTTTCTTTTGAGGGTAAAAAAAAGCAATTTACTATCAATATCTCCAAACAATGACTCCCTCCTCCTCCTCTTCTTCTTTGGGGTCCACAGCCACAACATCAATCCTATCATCTCTCCCTCCTCCTCCCGCCTCTTGTTCCAGGACAGGATTTTCTGTTCCTCCATCTGTCTCCAGAAACCAAAAAATCTCTTTCCTGGTTTGCATTAGGCCACAAGCTTACCACCACATCCTGTTTAACACCCTGGGTGTGGAGATATTCATCTTGCAAGAGAAAGGAATTGCAGAGGCCAATGGAAAATTGGACTCAGATAAGGCCCCTCTTGTTTTTCTTTTCCTTTTAGAAAAATAGAAGCTGTGGGATGTAGAGGAGATGGAAGGCTATGAAAATCTTGACTGGCCAAAGCTGAAGGAGGAAATGCTTGTGCAATGGGGAAAGCACAAACCCCTGTTCTGGGAAAGAAACTTTGAAAAGGTGGCTTCTGAGGCAAGTCCACATGGTGGATTATGGTTGCATGAGGAATGGATGGATTATGTGGCAGCATTCAACAAGATTTAAAAACACCTGTCAAAGAAAAAAGTGGTGGCAGAGCAGAAAGGGGAAATGAAGTGCATTTTTTGGATTTTCTTGGCTCACAAATTCAGGCGGGGGTGCAGAAGTGCTTGTAAAATCGGAACCTTGTGAATTTGTTGTTGGAATGGAGTATTGCCCACCTTCCTGAATTTTTAGTCATCTGCAAGGCCGTGGAGAGCAAGCTTGACCTGGAGGAGCTCATTGAGGACACCACAAAGTCCTTTACAACAGTTCTGGCCCAAGTGGAAAACCCAGCTCCATTGTCTTTGGTGTATGCCCAAGTCCCAGGACCAGCAGCCATCCCTCTGGTTAGTGAACTTAAAAATTTGGTGAAGGATCTCAAGATCTGTATGAGCCAAGTGTTGCAGAAATTGCGCGGTCTGCCACCTCACATGGTGGAGGGTTTTTAGCCACCTGGCACGCCGGCGCCACAGGTGTGCACCCAATTGGCAAGCAGAGTTCTATTGGATTGGGTCAGCCTACCGCCAAACAGCAAGCATGATTGCAGGGAAAGGAAGTGGGAATAATGGATCAAGCATTGCTTTGCATTTTCACCGGGCCCGGATCATGGTATTCACTGTGGGTGGAGGCCAAGGTAAGGGTGTTGAAGGCGGAGGAAAAGGCATTTGCAGTGGATAGGATGGACGTGGGTGTGAAGGAGCAACAGCCGCCAGCTGCCCTGAAACAGGTCACGTGCGGTTTGGAAACTGATTGGCAGTTTAAAAATCCTGTGGGGAAGAAGGAAGCAGCGGATATTGTGCAGAGGGTGATGGGGAACAAAAATCCGGCTTTCTTGACCTTGAGGGAGTTGGCTGTGGTGTTGCCAGTGGTGGTGGAAAAGATAATTCAGGCATTAAGTACTGTAGCCAAGGCCAAATACCTTTGATGGTGCAACAGGTGCATGTGGAGCGGAAGGAAGCAGGGTGCAGGGAGTGCAGATTAAAATCAGTGTTTATTCCACCTGCCTACACTGCAATGAATATTTCCAGGAGGAAATTTTGGGAAATGATGGTTAAGGAGTCAATGGAAAACTGGTTGCCATCAATGCTAGTGGTGGAATTGGGATTAGTGCAACAGGAATTTGGGATGGGGCTTCAGGTGTGCAATGGAAAAGAATTTTGTGTTGAGGGTATTGTTTAGGTTGCAAGGGAGCTGATGACAGAAGACACATCTGGAATGCAGTTCAAGAACAAAATTTGCAATCATTCCCAGTGTGGGATTTGATGAAGCTGCGCAAGTCTTTTACCCAGTGGAGTGGAAGGTTGCAAACCCTGGGAACAGCAGCCACGTTGGGGAGATGATGGTGGGTGGATAGTGTTTGGATATGCAGGCGTGGCACAAGGCAAGGAAAATCCCTGCAAATGGAAGGCGGGAAAAATAGAAATGCAACAGAGGGCAACAGAAGTTTGGGGTTTATAAAAAAAAACTGTTCCAGTATTTTCCTTGCTTTAAATCTTGGACTGTTTTTTTCCCTTTTTTTAAGTATAGGCCCGGATGGATGGGTGGCTGCAGTGTATTTGTGGGAGAAGCTTGACTTGGTGAGGGGGTGCTCTAGCCATTTCAAAGCCAGAACAAATAGGAAACCCAGAATGTCTGTTACCTTATCATTTCTCTCTCTCTCTCTGGTGTTGTGCATGCGCTGGTGGTTTGGTGTTTTTTTTTTCCAGAAGGGGTATGGTAAACTGTGAGGCAGTTCCTCTGGGGAAGTCCAGGTACTCCTCCAGAAACTCATGGGGATGGGCGTGGGAACTTAAAAGGCATGGAAGGGCTCTAGTACTTGTTGGCTCACTTACAAATGCGTTGATCTTGCATGCAGATGCAAATTGAAGTTTGGGCTACTCTCAAGGCTCTCTCTCTTGCCATCATTTCCTACTCATTCAAAGCGCAAGACCGCTCTTATGGGGACTGCTCAAAAATAGGTGCAGCTAATTCTATTACTTTAAATTTACAAAGGTGCAGATACAACAAAGGAAATGACAAAAAAGGGAAGGGGGAAGGGGCAAGAGTTTAGATTGTCTTCATAAACCCTAAGATTTCTGACAGAAAAGCATTGAGTAGTTTCAGGAACTTTTCCAAGAGTTCAAGCCAAGACTCTGTGTTCTGCGCTCTGGGAGCTGACAGGAAGGCCCAGAAAAGTATGGTCAACCGGCCCGCAAAGTCCCTAAAGTTTTTCCCCAGGAGGGCCATCATAGTTGGGATCTACAGGATTTTGGGCAAGCTTGATGGAGGACAAGGTTGGGCTGTAGGCAATGGGGGGACCCTGGGTGAGCCACTTGGGGCAAATGGTCTGGGCAGTGGCAAGGATGAGATCAACACAGGAGAGGGCGGGTTGCAAGCTGCGGACGGTGTGGTTGAGGCGCGTCTCTCCAAGACCAATGAGTACCTCAAGTCAGGTGGTAGAGCCAAGGCTGGAGCAGGAGCAGGCTGCAGAGGTGGAGCCACGCGTTGTCCAGGAAATTAAGAAATGCAGGGGTCCCTTTCCCCTGATTAAACCCAACGCAAGTTTCCCAGTATTGGAGGGCGGTAAAATTGGCTGCAAAGGACAAAAAATCCACCCTAAAAGGCAGCTCAGAACATCAGAGAGGGGAGGCTTATTTGCGGCTTTTGCAGGAAGTCGTTTGGGGCAGGGGAAGGAAAGAGAGACGGGTGGAGTCCAGGTGCCCTCTAAGATCAAGTCCTTGCTTGATACCACAAACAAGTCCCAGCAGGCCCTCTTGCGTGGGCAAGGTTGGGTTCCAGGGATCTGAAGTTCAGGCAGAATCCCCTTGGCAAGTGAGCAGCGGCAATGGCTGGCACGGCAGTTGGTGCACGGGCGGCGTCCAGGGATCACCAAGAAAGCAAGCCCGCAATGGGAGCAGTTTTGAATGGGAAACAGTGGTGGTGGAAGTGGCAGGGTAGAGGCAAAGGTATGGTTGAGGTAGTGATGGGAATTCCTCTGGGGACAGACCTCAAGTTGGGGGGGATGTGGTGGCATTTTAGAGCCGCTGACCAAGAACTGAATTACATGCTGTACACTCAGAGTTGGGTGCAAGCTGGATCAGCATTTGGAGTGCGCATGGGTTCAGAAGCAGCTTTTGTTGGCTCAAGACTGGGTATGGGTTGGGATCAGCACTGGATGGGGCTGGGTCCGCAATCTTCTCCAAATGAATGGATCAAGAAACAAATCCAATCTTTCCAAGTTTGCAGATATATCTAGTTTGGAGAAGTAGGAGGAGGGCATTGTAAGACTCCAAATGGTGCTAGGCTGTGGAGATTCTGTGGAGGGGAAAGGTGCTGTTTAGGCTTCCCTCCTGAGTGTTACAAAAATATTTAGATGTAACCAAGATCAAGGTCCAGAACCTGGTAAATGAGGAATCAAGGAGTAGAGGATAAAGATGATGATAGTTTGATAGCAATGGAACAGCACTATCTGAGACAAGATTATGCAGGGAAAAACTTGAACAAAAGAAGTTAAAGTCTGCTTAGAGTTCAAAGAACAAAAGCTGTTGTAGGTAAACAATGCCCACCAGCTAACAACTCTGGTCATCAGCAGAAGATTGGGGATGATCAACTCAAACCCAACCAACCTCCAGGTTCTCAATGAACCTGCCCAACTCTCCGCAATCAAGCGCTTGAAGGGTACCGGATAACTGAGGTTGGCTGTACAAGACAAAGCACAACGTTTAAGAAGCTCTAAAAGCAACAGTAACTGATTTGAAGCAAGGATAACCTCAACACTTCTCAAGGGACTCAAGAGTAGGCTGGCAGAATGCAACTCCAAAGAAAATAAAGGGAGGTATAACACTCCAGGTCTTGAGCTTAATAAGACCTCTTCAATCAATTGTGATTGGCTCCAGAAAGATGATCAGGTATCAGGACCAGTATGGTCAGAGAAAGGGATCAAGAAGTGGTATAACACACTCAAAAATTCCAACAGACAGAATTTTTCTTCAACCAGCAAGGCTATTGGTTGGTGATAAGGATCAGGCCACAGGGGGGCAAAGACTCAGGGTCAAAAAATGGATCAGGGGGCAATCAGAGATATACCCAGGATAAGGATTAGGAACTTAATTTCACAATAACAGGGGGGGACATAAGCACACACTCTCATGGATTATTTTTATGATTCAGAAAAAGCAGGGGATAGCCCCTCCTTTTATAGGCCAGAGGCTTGTAGACTATTTACAAAAGAGATTTACAAATAGAGCGGAAGTTTTTTTTTTTTTTTTAAAGGATCAGTTCCATGGGAAAACAAAAGAAAAAAAAGAAACAAACAAGCACTCAGAAAAAAAAAATCAAAGAGCCAAATCAAGACCCTGGCCTGTGCCAAATGATGGGCACGGGCAAGCGAGTAGCTGGTGGGACGCCCCCGGCCATCCTGATGGGCCCGGGCAACTGCCAAGACCGCGGATGACCGCCAAAAGGTGTCTGACAGGCACTGGCAACAGAAGAGACCCACGCGGGAAACAGGAAAGACGCATGGGATATCAGTGAGCTAGGAGGGGAGGAAGACGGGTCAGATGGGTTGGATGATCATGCAAGTATTGATCAAGTTGTCGTAGGTGACGTTGCCTTCATCCGTCACTAAGGGGTTAATGACACAATGCAAATGGTTGGGAGTTTGAATAGTTTTGGGGGGAGGGGGATGAATATGGAGGATAGAATTGCTAAGATGACTGGATTTGGAATTGGTCAAAGTTGGGATCACCAGATCTTCAGAGCTTGATCAATCCAGTTGAAGGACGGGGATGATCAAATCATCACTTTGATTGACCGGCTGTTGTACAAGCTCGGATACTTTCAACGGAGTGGCTGGGGTGACCAAATCAACGCTAAAATTAGATGATCAGAAGACACGCTTGCAGCGTTGGCTTTCATCATCTTGACATTCATCATTTCATCCACCAGCGGTTTGGCCAAGGCAGTTGATTCTTCAGGAGTGCCACAAGACTGAGGATTGTTGACAACCATCATTGACTGGGGGTTGTTGCTGGCGGGTCAATCAATCAAATCAGATGCGCCAAGGACTGCCTGCCTCTGGGTGTTCCAAGCCTCAGTTTTGATTCTCTCGAGTTGATCAAGTTGGGAATCGATGTCTTTGATCAACCTCTTCCTCCAAACCTTCACTTTTGAGTTGCCCCTAGAGACAATCGCGTTGGCCTTGATTTGAAGTTGTGTGAGACTCTCTTTGAAAGCCAGGACGGGCCAATTGATGGGGTTGTTGAAGGCAAGCTTGGTTGAGATGGGCTGAGGAACATTGTGGAATGGTGGATTGGAGAAGGTGAGATTAGGAGGTAGAGGTAGAGGTAGAGGGAGTTGAATGAATGAATGAGAGCTACTGAATCTTTTGATGGTTTGAGGTCTTTTTGGATTTCTAAATTGAGAATTACTGCTAGTAGTTATGTATTGTTTTTGATTCTTATGATTTTTTTGGGGGGGATCATGATGCCTATGAATTATGATAAGGAAAAGTCATGAAAAAATTAAAGTCTCTGCACTGGCCAGGGTGTCCAGGATGGGGCACCACATCTCTCCCCAACTTAAAGACTTTTCCTAGTCTGCACCCAAGTTTGATGCCACAAAAAGAGAAAGGAAAGAAAGATGATTGAAACCAAGGAATGGCCATTTTGATCTTGAGAGTGATTGAAAAAGAATATGTCAATCTATCCAAAGGAAAATCCTAGAAGTGGCTGAGATATAATGGAGAAGGCGTCCCAGGTGCTCACATGCGTGGCATGAAGTAGAGTTTCACAACAAAACACAGCAGATGACCCTGGTGGTGCACAATTGGGAGGACTTACTTCTACCCCAAATTGCCTCCACAAGAATGAAATTTCTTGACCTGATCAGCAGATAATCTTCTGGAAATCTGAGTACCATCCAGTTCCTCCAAAACATATGATCCACCTCTAACTCAACGGACCACTTGGTAAGGACCATTCCAGCAGTTAGAGAAAAGCTTTCCCCACTGAGTCTCCAAGGAATGATTATAAGCTAAGACTAGATCCCCAGGGTTCAAGGGGTCCCTGATTTGCTTTGAATGCTTTTCTTCCCAATACTGAACTGATTTTTCCCTAGACTCCATCATCTTCTGATAAGCTTCATTACGGACATCTTCACTCCTTTCCAGCTGCTTGGATCTGGCAACTAATAGATCAGGGGTGGAAGAAACCTTTTCCCAAGAAATACCTAAGAAAGATTCCATTTCCAGATCCAGAGGAAGGACAGCCCTTCAACCAAAAATGATTTTGTAAGGTGAGTAGCCAGTGGTTTGTTTAGTTGAAATTCAATCAGAGAAGAGGACCAGGGGGAGGAATTTCCAACAATTGTTGCCACTTTCACCAGCCAGTTTGACAAGAGAAGCCTTCAAAGGAGCATGGCCTCTTTCCACCATGCCTTGGCCTTCAGGATAATAAGGAGTGGTCACCCTATGTTGACCAGGAAGTGATTGAATCATATCAGCCAGTTTACCACCAAACTTGGCGCCGCCATCAGTCAAATAAGATTGTGCCAAGCCATAACGCATTTTCCAAGTCTCATAAAGGAAAGCTGCCACTGATTCAGAGCTGAGGTTCTTAAGAAACTTTGCTTCAACCCATCCAGAAAGATCATCTCTAGCCACAATGAGGTACTTAGCTCCACCAGCCTTAATGTGAACCACATCCATAGCAATCCTCCCAAAGACAGTGGACTTTCCTGTTGGATTTCTGAGAGATTAAAGTAGAAGAAAAGACATAAAGAGGGCTGAGAGACACAAGAGTCAGAAGAGAAGAGGAAGAAGGGTTTTAGAAAGAAGGAAGATGAGAAGAAAAGTGACAAGAAACAGACATCAAGTTGAAAGATTCTTAGCACGTTGATCTGAAAGAATATTGGTGAGAGATTGAGCGGGGGTGAAGTTGATATGAAGTTCAATTGGTCGAAAGAGTTGGCAGGTTCAGATCTTGAGAAGAGAATGAGTCAACATAAGTAGTGAGGGTGGAGATTGCAGTTGTTGAAAGATATGGCGAACAGTCTTACCAGACAGAATCTTTGATGAGGTAGCTCGTTGTGAGTTGAGAAGGCAGATCGGGAATGGAAGTGTGATGTGAGAAAGAAGAGAGTAAGAGTCAAAAGTTGAGAAAGAAAAAGAAGACTCCTCGTTTGAAGAGGTGAAGAGAGAGCAGTCAAGGTCCCGGAGAATCTGGGATGGCGCGGGACCTTTTGGATGAATTTAGAGTCTGTAACATGTACGTGAAAGCGCTGAGAGTTTGAGAGGGAGCGCCCTTGAGATTAGAGGTTGGGTGACATCTGAGAGACTGTGAAAGATGGGAGAAGAAAGAAGAAAAAGAAGTGGAAAGAAATAGAAATAGAAGAAGACTGAAAACAAAAGGGAAGGATGAGAAAAAAACAGAATGAAGAAATAAGAAGACAGAGAGGATGTCTTTAACATTCAACATCTCCAGTGGGGTAACAAATGTTGGCCAGGCGCCTAAGATCACGTTTCTGGCACACTTCACAACTCCTGCACCATTGAGAGAAGGATTTCTTCAGAGATGGCCACCAAAATTGTTTGGATATTTGTCGATAAGTTTTGGTTTCTTCACAATGACCAAGGCCTTCATGGATACTTTCCAGGATTGAATCTTGCTTAGAAGGGATAGTGACCACAACAAGTGCACAAGGAGTTGCTCTTTTCATAATCCTAGAGCCTTGGACAAAGAAACTAGAGGACTTCCTTTTAAGGGACCAAAATTCTTTGGCAGAGAGATCAGGAGGTCTTTGAAGAGTTGAAAGGTACTGCTCTAACTTAAGCCAGAAAAATTTCTGGAAACAAGAGTAATCTTGGAAGGAGAAAGAAAAAACAGGGCCAACCAAGGGTTCTTTCTCATTGAAATCCATTCCACCATCTGATTCATCATCTCCAAGAGGGCTTTGAGATAAACCATCAGGCATGGTGAAAGATTTTCCAGGCCTGTGAACAATATCAAAAGAGAACAACTGGATGAAAGCCACCCAACGAGTCATTGGAGAATTTGGAAGGCTGGGGGCATTGATCATTTCAATAATAGATCATGCATCAACTTGTAACTCAAAGTGTTGAGCCCATAGGACAGTCTGGAGCTTCTTCAACATTTGGGCCACACCTCAAAGTTCCAGTTTTGGCTGGGAGTACCTGGATTCCACATCTGAGAAAAGAATAGATTTATACAGAGCAGGACAATCCAAACCATTTTCATCTTCCTGAGTAAGGACAGCCCCAACAGATTGATACTTAGAGTCCACTGCCAGCTTGATCTTGCCAGCTCCAGGTCCATAAGTGATCTTTTTCAAAACAATGTCTTTCCCAACAATTGTTTTGAGTATCTAGAATGATCCTTTGCAAGCTTGGTTCCAAAGCCATTCAGCATCCTTCCTGGTTAAGCGACGCAAGGGAATACATATTTTGGATAATAAGGGAATGAAGATCCTGACATAAGTTACAACACCTAGAAAACCTCTAACTTCCGTTGGATTTATTGGGGTAGGCCAGGAGATGATTTTGTTGAATTTAGAGGGTGCCATCCTTCTTCCTTCCTTGCAGACTATATGACCAACGATTTCCAAGGCAGGGACACAGGCGGCAAGTTTTGATCCAGATACAGTAAGGCCAGATTCCTCAATTTGAAACAAAATTATTTCCAAGATAGTAGCATACTCCCAGATAAATTGTTGGATTCCTGAGTTCCAAGGTAAGAGCTCATTATCATATTCAGAAACTGGACCTTTAATCCCACCATCATCAATAAAGATAACCGCATGATCTGGGATTTTGTCCTGGAGGATCCACATCATCTGAGCCTGATAGACTGCAACTGAGTTGGTGGCACCTTGAGGCAATCAAGTCAGTTGAAATCAACCAAGGGGAGCTTTGAAAGTAGTGAGGGGAGGAGAAATTGGATGCAAGGATTGTTTGTAATAGCCACCCATAATGTCACCTAGACCATAGCAAGCTCTCCCAGAGAAGGATTCAACAAATTCTTCAGTGGCAGGAGGCACGCCAGATTCTTTAATATTAACTTTATTAAGAGGTTGGAGATCATGAACTACTCTAAGTTTACCATTAATTTTCAGGACACAGAAAACAGGACTGGAATAGCTAGAAGTTTATTGTTCATATAGGCCGGTACGGACTTGTTTGCGGACCAACTTGATGAATTTGTTGACTTTTGCAGCAAGAATGGGGATCTTCTTCTTTTGCCAAGGATCATGTTCAACTACAGGGATGATGTAAGGGAGAAAATAGGATTCTTTCAAGAGACCTCTCTCTTCTTCACAGAATGCAATAGATTTTTCCCTTAGAGACAAGATATTTTTGATCAAATTTAACTCATCAGGTAAAAGCCATCCATCTGGACCAAATTTGACCACTTTCAGAAGTTTTTCAGTGACCCAACCAGAGGGAATGAATGGAACAGTGAGGGATTGGGATAGACTACAGTAAGGATTGCGGGATAGAGGAGGACGCATAAGGGGAGGATTGAGGTTGAGAGGCATTGGTTGGTTGACTGGCTGGACCTTCTTTGCAACTGGTTTGTACTTAGTGTAAAAGGAGAGGAATCCTTGCTTCCTCCAAGCATTGACCAGTGAGACCTGACTATGAAAACTGAGGCCATGTTCCAATATCTTCCAAGTTCAATGTTCTGCTGCGTCCTTGAAAGGTGCCTTCTCCATAAACAAGGATCCAAAAGATAACACATTGCTCACATGTGTGGCACAGGGTAGAGGTTTGAAAATGAAAGTAGTAGAAGCCCTTGGTGGTGCATAATTGGGAGGACTTACTTCTACCCAAATTGCCTCCACCTAAGACCATACTCCTTCCTACCAAAGCCACCAAGAAAAGAATTGAGATCAAGATCTAGTTTAGACTCATTGCAGAGATTCAAAACCGGAATAGAGGATGATTGATCAGGCTGAAAAGAAAAAGGAAAAGAAGATACAACAGATCCAGACAGAGAAGAAATATTTTTGAATTTTTTGGATTTTTCATGTGTTTGATTTTTGATCTTATTTGGATGAGAAGGAAATGATGAGGAAAAAGAAAGATATGCCTCTGAGGTGGGAGTTGGTCCATGAGTTGAATTCTGAGGCTGAGAAGAACTAAAACTATCAGTAGGTCCAATTATTCTGATAAAAAATGAGGATGAGAGGAATGAGAGTTTTCTTTCTGCTTTCCTTTCAGGAAAGATTTGGGAGGATGACCAGGGAAGTCTCTTTACCACCGCACAGAATCCAGAGAACAAAGAGGAACTTCAATCTTTCTGCCATCAGCATCAGGGAGGAGAATTCTCTCCCCAACTTGATCAGAAAACATCAGGGTAGCACCAAAGTCCATTAAGAAAGGCCTTCCCAAGATCATGGGACCATCCAGACGAGTGATCCAGAAGTGACAGGTGCTAACAATATTTTGAACAATTTGAACAGGGATATCTTCAGCAATACCAACCAGCTCACAGGACTGGTTCCCTATTCCATACACAGCAGAATTGAAACTGACCCTTGGGCTAAGTTTAAGCTTACAGGCCATGGAGTCCAAAATCAAGTTGAGCTGAGTACCCAAATCCACAACGAGAGAAACTGTTTTAGTTGAATCACCAAGATAACATGGGAGGAAGCCAAGAGGACTGGAATACAGGTTGGTATCTGAAGAGATCTGGTCCACCAGAATCCTCCATCAGAGTACCAGAGGAGACCTTCAATTTGTCCGGACCAATCTCCACACGTTGACGAGAAACCCATTTCTTCATCCCTTCAGCCACAGATGGAGAGATTGACAGGAGTTCAGCCACAGATAGATCAGGTATTTTAAGATCAGAAATTTTCTTTAATACTCCTTCCACAGAATTAGGGTAGTCCTTGGAGATGCCCCTCTCAAATCAAACTTTGGGCTGGGTGGAGGGAGAAAGATCAGATGAAATAGGTGCTGGAAGAGGATCTGAGGGTTGGACAGGTTGAAGAGGGGGGAGATCAGGGTTGTCCTGGAACCTTTCCATAAGTGGTTCCCTTCCTACTTCCATATCTTCCACATCAGAGGAAGGAGGCTCAGGTGAAGATTGACTTTTAACGGGTTTTTGCAGGATTGAGGATGGAACAGGAGGAGACTTATGAGGTTTTGGTTCCTCATGGCATTTCCTAGCTGGATCAGATTGATAGGTGCCAGGGAAGCTGGAAGAAGTGATAGCTGGAGGATACCAAGGTTTTAGAGTTCCACAGGATGATCAAAAATCCACAGAGACCAAGGATGCCTTCTAGGGAGTTGGTGGTTGGTATGAGGCCACCACATGACGGATCAGACAAGATTAATCGAAAGGGATCAAAGCACTATTAGGAAGGAAGAAATTATTTCCCTTCTGCTCTACTAAATTCTCCTCCTTGTCCTTCTGGAGTTCAGGAAATCTACCAGTACCATGGCCTTCCCTATGGCAATAATAACAGACTAGAGTAGATTTAGGAACAGAATTAGAAGGTTTAGGAGTGGCTAAAGAGGATATTTTCTGATCTATTTTATTCTCAAATGCCTGAAGTAATTTAGTGATCTCATCTATAGTAGGTGTCTCCCGGTGGGTCTGTGGATTGGGTTTAGGTCTGAGATTGGCTTCCATCTTTTCATGATTTTGTTAGATGCTTGAAAAGAGGGAGCATGGACTGCTTCAGTGATTTTAGGTTTTTCAAATGTGAGAGCTTTTTGACCTTTCATCACTTTATCCACAGTATTCCTAAGAACCATGAAAGCAGGGAGCATGAACCAATTATCTCTTGTTGTGATCATGGATCCAGATTTCACCAATTCATCCTTAATTCTTTCCTGCACAACTGGAGAGAAAGACTGAAAAAATTGCACTCAAATTTTGTCCAACGTATCAATGTGATTGTTCCGAATAAGATAGGAATGGATAGGATCCCAAGATTTTCTGAAAGCTTGATAGTCAGAGGCTGAGGAGATACCACAATTGGAGATCCATTGAAAAACCAGGGCATCCAAGTCTTGCAAAGCAAATCTGGCTACATCTATTTTTCCCCAATAGGCCAACATAGCCTCCATCAGGAGCCTCCAGTTATGAGTTTTGAATCCATCAAACAATTTGATAACCTCCATAACTTTGTTAGAAGAGATAAAAAATTGTAACTGATAACCCATATCATGTTCACTGGCACCATCCACTTCAGCAGCCATCTCATAGGAGTCCAGGATTCCTTTGACATTGGTCCCATTGAAGCCTAAGTTTGTGTTCTGAGGTTTGATTTTGACCATCTTGGACCGAACAGATGAGGAGGATCCAGCAGATTCCATGTTGAAGGGTTCCTAAGAGATCCAAAAGAGCAGAGTTCCAAGGTGGCTCACAAGTGTGGCAAGAGTAGAGTTTCACAAAAATGACAAGGATCTTGCCCAGATGGTGCAAAATTGGGAGGACTTACTTCTGGACCAAGTTTCCTCCACGGATCAGATCTCAAAAAAGAACAAAAAAAAAGAAAAAAAAATTGGATTGGATTTTGGATATGATTCTTCAAGTTGGGACTGTAAATCCCAAGGTTTCTGGTTCAATCCCCGCCCAGGGGACCAAATGTAAGACTCCAAACGGTGCTAGGCCGTGGCAGTTCTGTGGAGGGGAAAGGTGCTGTTTAGGCTGCCCTCCTGAGTGTTACAAAAATATTTAGATGTAACCAAGATCAAGGTCCAGAACCTGGTAAATGAGGAATCAAGGAGTAGAGGATAAAGATGATAATAGTTAGGTAGCAATGGAACAGCACTATCTGAGACAAGATTATGCAGGGAAAAACTTGAACAAAAGAAGTTTAAGTCTGCTTAGAGTTCAAAGAACAAAAGCTGTTGTATGTAAACAACGCCCACAAGCTAATAACTCTGGTTGTCAGCAGAAGATTGGGGATGATCAACTCAAACCCAACCAAACTCCAGGTTCTCAATGAACCTGCCCAACTCTCCGCAATCAAGCGCTTGAAGGGTACCGGATAACTGAGGTTGGCTGTACAAGACAAAGCACAACGTTTAAGAAGCTCTAAAAGCAACAGTAACTGATTTGAAGCAAGGATAACCTCAACAATTCTCAAGGGACTCAAGAGTAGGCTGGCAGAATGCAACTCCAAAGAAAATAAAGGGAGGTATAACACTCCAGGTCTTAAGCTTAATAAGACCTCTTCAATCAATTGTGATTGGCTCCATAAAGATGATCAGGTATCAGGACCAGTATGGTCAGAGAAAGGGATCAAGGAGTGGTATAAAACACTCAAAAATTCCAACAGACAGAATTTTTCTTCAACCAGCAAGGCCATTGGTTAGTGATAAGGATCAGACCACAGGGGGGAAAAGACTCAGGGTCAAAAAATGGATCAGGGGGCAATCAGAGATATACCCAGGATAAGGATTAGGAACTTAATTTAACAATAACAGGGGGGGACATAAGCACACACTCCCATGGATTATTTTTATGATTCAGAAAACGCAGGGGAGAGCCCCTACTTTTATAGGCCAGAGGCCTGTAGACTATTTACAAAAAATATTTACAAATAGAGCGGAAAAAAGATTTTTTTTTTTTTTTTAAGGATCAGTGCCATGAGAAAACAAAAGAAAAAAAAGAAACAAACAAGCACTCAGAAAAAAAAACCAAAGAGCTGAATCAAGACTCTGGCCCGTGCCAAATGATGGGCACGGGCAAGCGAGTAGCTGGTGGGAGGCCCCCAGGCACCCTGATGGGCCCGGGCAACTGCTGAGACCACGGATGACCGCCAACAGGTGTCTGACGGGCACTGGCAACAGAAGAGACCCACGCGGGAAACAGAAAAGACGCGTGGGAGATCAGTGAGATAGGAGGGGAGGAAGACGGGTCAGATGGGTTGGATGATCATACAAGTATTGATCAAGTTGTCGTAGGTGACGTTGCCTTCATCCGTCACTAAGGGGTTTATGACACAATGCAAATGGTTGGGAGTTCAAATAGTTTCAGGGGGAGGGGGATGACTCTGAAGGATAGAATTTCTAAGACAACTGGATTTGGAATCAGTCAAAGTGGGGATCACCAGATCTTCAGAGCTTGATCAATCCGGTTGAAGGACGGGGATGATCAAATCATCACTTTGATTGACCGGCCATTGTACAAGCTTGGATACTTTCAACGGAGTGGCTGGGGTGACCAAATTGACGCTCAACTGAGATGATCAGAAGACACGCTTGCAGCGTTGGGGTTCATCATTTCATCCACCAGCGGTTTAGCCAAGGCAGTCAATTCTTCAGGAGCGCCATGAGACTGAGGATTGTTGACGACCATCATTGACTGGGAGTCGTCGCCGGTGGGTTGATTGATTGAATCAGACGCTCCAAGGACTGCCTGCCTCTGGGTGTTCCAAGCCTCAGTTTTGAATCTCTTGAGTTGATCAAGTTGGGAAGCAACATCTTTGATCAACTTCTTCCTCCAACCCTTCACTTTCAATTTGCCCCTAGAGACGATTGCGTTGGCCTTGATTTGAAGGAGTGTGAGACTCTATTCAAAAGCCAGGATGTGCAGATTGATGGGGTTGTTGAAGGCAAGCTTGGTTGAGATGGGCTGAGGAACATTGTTGGATGGTGGATTGGAGAAGGTGAGATGAGGAGGTAGAGGTAGAGGTAGAGGGAGTTGAATGAATGAATGAGAGCTACTGAATCTTTTGATGGTTTGCAGTCTGTTTGGATTTCTAACTTGAGAATTACTGCTAGTAGTTATGTATTGTTTTTGATTCTTATGATTTTTTTTTTGGGGGGGGGATCATGATGCCTATGAATGATGATAAGGAAAAGTCATAAAAAAATTAAAGTCTCCGCACTGGCCAGGGTGTCCAGGATGGGGCACCACAGCATTTACGTGGGCTATACACATATTGGGAGGGAAACAAGGGTGGATTGATAACCAATGAAAATGAGATATATTTGGAATAGATGTTGCAGGGGAAATGAAGTCTTTGTATTAGAGCTGAGAGAAAAAATCAGTATTTTTGATAAAATAGAGATAAGTTTTGAAGATACCACTCACTCCTTCCATTGCAAATTGGTCTAAACTTCCAGGATAACAATAAGATAATTTACAGGAAAATAGACAAAAAAATCACAAAAAATCAGAAAAACTGCGAAAATCAGAAATTATAAAATTTACTCAATTTCTGACTTATTTTTGTTTCTTTTTGTGAAAATAATTTATTTCCAGGAGGATTGTAAAGAGATTTTTAATCATAATTTTCTCTTTTTTTCTTTTATCCTGTGCCAGGATTGTATTCAGCAAAAATAACCCCTCTTATTAGAAATGGTTCCAGACCTCTGAAAAAAGATTAATTTAAAAATTGATAAAAAATAATATGAAAGGAGAACCAAAAATAAAAGAAAATGAAATCTCACCATCTTCATAAAACTCAATTATGGGAGCTCTTCTTATTATGAAGATTCTCCTTTTTTCACACAATTATTCTATGTCAAAAAAATGAAAAGGAATTAAAAAAATCAATTCATATTTAGAAAAATTATGAATATATATAAATTAACCTCTTCCTCTGATTCCTCATTCTTATTTCCCTTCTGCTTTCCTTTTTTTGCCTTCCACATTCTTAAAACCTGAATAAGTAAATAAAAAATTTAGATTATGAAAGTTGATTTTTTTTATAAATGATTACTGAAATTTTATTTGCTGTAAATGTTTTTCTTGACCTTCCTATCCTCTTGTGTTGTCAAAATTTTCAGAACCAGATGTACCTCTCTCAATTTAGGACTGAGAAATCTTGTTGAATTTATTTGCTGCTCCTTTGGGTCTTCCTCTTATTTTAGATCATTGAGTTGAATTGGGATCTTGAATCAGAACTAGTTGATACTTCTCATTGTAAGGCTTCTCAATTTCACCCAGAAAATATTGTTATTCTCCATGTGGCAAATTGTGAAATTTCTCAAATAATCCAGTGAAATAGATATGTTTATTTGAGGACTTTTATGGCACTTCAAGAATTTTTCATTCTCCATTTGAATTAGGTTTAAGATTCAACCATACAAATAAAAATGAAAATAAATGGGAAAATTATTCATTTGGGCTTGAATATTTTTTTAAAAAAAAAATAATGAGAAGGAGTGTTTGAAATGCCATTGGGGATGGAGATAATCAATTTGGAAGATTTGAAAATTTATAATAGGTTATTTAAATTTTTGAATTAATGGCATACCCATATTATTAGAGTAATCAGAGCTCAGGGAATAGCTTAAGATTCTGTTACTTGATGAAATGAATGAATTATTTTGAGGAAATATTGAATGATATTTTCAGGAAGATTCTTCATAAAGTGGGGAAAAGAAATTTGATGCTTCAAATCTTTTTGAGAGGATTCACTATCTCTATCATGGATTTGGAAGTTTATAGAATTTTAAATCTTATGAGATAAATTAGAAAAAGAGCCAGTAGAAGAACTGGTAAAACATTTGATTTAAGAGTGTTTCCCTTCTATTTTTGAGTTACTAGAATTTTTGAAGTGATAGGTTTTTGTTGGCCAACTCAGAGAAAAATTATTTCTTGTTTGGGCTCAACAAGGTGGTCATACTTAGGGGTATTCCAGGCTATAAAAATTTTGGTAAAGGTTTCCTGATAAATTTATTCAGATTTGAAATTGATAATCTGGTGCCATTGATTCTGGATAAGCTTCCATTAATCTTTAGATGTGAAGTGATTCTTGCAATTTTTTTTAATATTTCAAACAATATGCCAGAGATATAGAAGATGATCATAAGATGGGGAAAAACTTTTATGGCGCTGATTAAAGCCTGTTCTTTTTATTTCACAATAACCCTGGGTTCTTGTTGTCCTAATAATTTCTGAAATTGATTGAAGGCCCATTCATAGTTGTATTTTTTATCATGAAATTAAAAGCAGAAAAATACTTAGTAAAATATTGAACAATTGTTTTTTCAAAAAATATGAAGAGGGGGCATTCCAAAATTTCTTGTTTTATATGTGCATATTATCATGAGGAGAGTAGTTGAAAAGTTTTAGGTAATCAGGGTGTGAAATAAATGAAGAAGTTATGTGGCCATCCATAATTTTAATTCTTAGAAATAAGAAGAATGTTCTATTTCTAGTAGTAGTGCTTCAATGGGAGATTTTCCATCAAGACAATTTTTTTAATTTGGTATCTTTTATTAGGGTGTATCAGAATTAAACTTTTGAAAAATTCAAAATACTTATTTCTGGGGAACCATCCTTTTTTCCAAAAATATTTTTTTATTAGAAAAAAAATGAACCATTTGGTTTATTTAAAAAAACAAAAAAATGGAAAAAAAAATTATAAGTCTGAAATCAGCCATTCAATTTTCTGCAAATCTTGACCCTGATATGCCCTGTTGTAAACAGTACTGAGGCTGGTCTCAATCAAAGATGGGGATTGTATAAGAGAGTTTAAAATTTTCAAGGGGGGAGCACCAGCCACAAGATTTTGTTATATTTTCTAAATTCTCTTCTTGATTCCATTAAATTCTTCTGTGTATTGAATGAGTTGAAGGATTTTTTGAAGGTGGATGGTTGTTTTCTGGAAATATAACATTGAACCTCCGGAAAGCCAATCTTTTGGAACAAATCTGAGATGATCTGAATGGTTAATTGGCCTTCCTTGATTTTCCCCACCTTGGGGTAAATTTTCTTGTTTTATATTCCCAGATTTATCACATTGATGTGTTTAGGTGTGTTTCTTGCAATTGGATACTCTGGTAGATATGGAATATCCATGGGAATTTGCCAATAATTGGATAGGATCAAGTAGATCCTCCTTTTTATTAAATGCTATTTCAGGAAAATTTTCCAGAGGGGTGGAGTACAGAGTTTTATTAGATGGGGAAACGGAAATGAGTTTGAATCAGTAGTTAGATTATATGAGGTAATGAAGGGTGGGACTGGTGAAAAATGTCTGAAAATTGGGCAGAGGGTTTTGTGAGCCATTTTGAAAAGAGATTTTATTATTAGAAAATGGAGTGAATATAGGAGTTGATACATCAGAAAGAGATTCAGCAAAAATTTATTATTTGATTCAATTTTTTTAGGGAAAGAATACATCCAAAAACTCCCAAAGAAATATTCTAAAGCTCTTTGTTCAATTTTTCAACTTTTGGAGAGTATAAAGTTTTAGAATATGTTGAGGAAAATATATTCAAAATTATTTTCTGGAAAAAATTGATTTTATTACCAAAAGGAAGAAGATAATATTTGGTCTACAATAGAAAAAAGAATTATCAAAATATTTTGAGTAACAGGGAATTTAATCAAGAATTAACTTATGTTGAACATGACCAAGGAGTGTCACATGGTGACATATAAATAACTCAAGCTGATGCAAATTTTGATTTTTCTAATGATTCTGAATATTAACATATAAAATTAAATAAAGAAAAAATGTATGTAATTCTGAAATAAATTGAAAAAATAATTCAAATTAATATTAATGAAAAATTTCTATTTAATTAAATGAGAAATAGTTTAGCCTTATAAAATGAAAATAAATTCTAAATTGATTAAAAATTAAGACAATTTAGAGAAATATAAAAAGAAATGAAAATTTTTCTTTCATTGCTATCTTATGTTAAATGGCTAGAAAAAACAAAAGTACACACTTAAATTAAATTATCAGGAAGAAAGTCTTTATTTTCTGTCCCTCATCTTGTAGATATTAGGGCATATCAAAGTTAGCAAAACCGCGATTAGAAACCCGCCAGTTTTTTTTGACCAAACCAACCATTTTTAATGGCAGGTTTCTGAAATATACATACCCCTTAAGTGGTGTATTTCAAAATGGCGGATTTCAAATATCAAACCTGCCATTTATGCGCCATCATCCATCCACCATCCATCCCATGCAAAGCACCCATCCACACCTCCACCTCAGTAAATCCATACCAATCCCATCTTGATTGCATCACAGACATCTCATCTCCTTCACTTCACATCTCCATTGCTTCACATCTCCATTGCTTCACATCTGTATTGCTTCACGTCTCCATTGCTTCACCCAAATCTTATCATCATCCCCTCACCATCCTTCTCAAAATTTCCAATCAAACTTCCTGGAAGCAAGTTGAAAACACAAAAAAGATGACTGAACATTTAACAACTGGTCCACTCCAATCAGTTCACTCCCACCATTACACTCCTTCTTCCTCCTCACCAAACCTCCTTGCCCACCACCTCCACCTCACCCATCACCTCCATCTCACCCACCCGCTCCCCTCCACATTTTTTTGGAACCCCTGGTAAGCCCCCTTCCCCCTCCTCCTTATGCTCCTAATCTTCCTTGCCCTCATTGGTTTCTTATCATTTGATCATTCAACCTCCAGGTACCCCCAAACCTCCTTGCTCAATCCGCCAGGTAAGCTCCCCCCCTCCTCCTCCTCGGCCCCTGCTGGCGGCCTCCTCCCCCTCCTCCCCCTCTGCTGCCGCCTGCCATCAATCAATTCATTGCTGGCGGCCTCCTCATCCCCCTCCTCTGCCCCTGATAGCAATTGATAGATTGATTTCCGGTGTAAGACTCCAAACGGTGCTAAGCCGTGGCAGTTCTGTGGAGGAGAAAGGTGCTGTTTAGGCTGCCCTCCTAGGAGTTACAATAATATTTAAATGTAACCGGAATCAAGGTCCAGAACCTTATGGATGAGAAATCAAAGTAAGGGAAGAGGATAAGAGTTGTCGGTAGCGATGGAAACAACACTATCTGAGGCAAGATGGTGCAGGTAAAGACTTGAACAAATAATTCAAGGTTTGTTCAGAGTTCAATAGAACAAGGCAGTTGTAAGTAACAACGCCCACAAGCTAATAACTCTGGTCATCAGCAGCTGATTAGGAAAGATCAACTCAATCCCAACCAACCTCCAGGTTCTCAATGAACCTGCCCAACTCTCCGCAATCAAGCGCTTGAAGGGTACCAGATAACTGTGGGAGGCTAAACAAAACAAAAGCAATTTGTTTATGAAGCTCTAGAAGCAAATCAATAACAAATTCGAGCAAGAATATCCCAACACTTCTCAAGGGACTCAAGAATAGCGTGGCGAAATTCAACCTTAAAGAAGAAGGGAGGTATAACACTCCAGGTTTTAAGCTTAATAAAACCCCTTCAATCAAACGTGATTGGCTCCAGAAAGATGATCAAGGAGAGATCAAGACCAGTATGGTCGGAAAAAGGGATCAGAGTGGTATAACACACCCAAGAATTCAGACAGGAATTCTTCTTCAACCAGCAAGGCTATTGGTTGGTGATAAGGATCAAGGTCACAAGGGACAGAGTTTGAGTATGGAGGCTCAAAGGATCAAGGGGCAATCATGGATATACCCGGATAAATTTCTCAGATAAGTGGGGAAGGATGCCCACGGATAAGTTGATTTCTGATGATGAGGGAGACAGATGAGATGAGATGATGATGGTCTCCTGGATGCTGGGCAAAAAGGCAGGGGAGAGCCCCTCCTTTTATAGACATGAGGCCCTGTATACTATGTACAAGAGATACTACAAATAGGTGCGGAAAAATGAAAACATAAAAAAAAAAAAAAAAAAGCAGGGAACAAAGAAATTGAAGCAAAGATTGGCCATTTCTTGATCTTGAGAGCAATTGAAGAGTTGAGGAAAATATCTTGATTCTTCCAAATGAGCCCTAGAAGCGGCAGGAATAGAACAAGGAGGGTGTCCCAGGTGCTCACATATGTGGCATAAAGTAGAGTTTTACAACAAAAACGCAGCAAATGACCCTGGTGGTGCACAATTGGGAGGACTTACTTCTGAGATAAGTTGCCCCCACAACAATGAAACTTCTTGACTTGATCAGCAGAGAACCTTCTGGCCAACCAAGTACCATCCAGCTCCTCCAAAACATAAGATCCACCTCTAACTTGATGAACCACTTGATAAGGGCCATTCCAACGATTAGAGAAAAGCTTGCCCCACTGGGTCTCCAAAGATTGATTATAAGCTAAAACTAGGTCACCAGGGTTCAAAGGCTCCCTGATTTGATTAGAGTGCTTGTCCTCCCAATACTGGACAGATTTTGCTCTGGACTCCATCATCTTTTGATAAGCTTCATCACAAATGTCTTCACTTTGCTCCAGTTGCTTGGATCTAGCAACTAAAATATCAGTGGTTGAGGAAACCTCTTCCCAAGAGATACCCAAGAAAGATTCCATTTCCAGATCCAAAGGAAGCACTGCTCTTTGACCAAAGATGATTTCATAAGGTGAGTAGCCAGTAGTCCTTTTGGTTGAGATTCAATCAGAGAAGAGAACAAGAGGAAGGAATTTGCAACAATTCTTGCCACTTTCACCAGCCAGTTTAACAAGTGCAGCCTTCAAAGGGGCATGGCCTCGTTCCACCATGCCTTGGCCTTCAGGATAATAAGGAGTAGTAACTCTATGTTGTCCAGGAAGGGATCGGATCATTTCAGCAAGCTTACCCCCAAATTCAGAGCCACCATCAGTAGAGTAAGATTGAGGCAGGCCATAACGCATTGTTCAGGTCTTGTAGAGGAAAGCTGCAACTGATTCAGAGCTAAGGTTCTTAAGAAATTTTGCTTCAACCCATCCGGAAAAATCATCTCTAGCCACAATGAGGTACTTAGCACCACCTGCCTTAATATGAACCACATCCATATCAATCCTTCCAAAGACAGTGGACTCCCCAGTAGGATAACGAATTTCAGCTGGGCGCCTAAGATCACGTTTTTGACAAACCTCACAACTCTTGCACCATTGGGAGACGGATTTCTTCAAAGATGGCCACCAGAACTGTTTGGATAGTCGTAGATAAGTTTCAGTTTCCCCACGATGACCAAGGCCTTCATGGAGACTTTCAAGGATAGAATCTTGTTTAGAGGGAATAGTAACAACAATAAGAGCACAAGGATTGCCTCTCTTCATAAGTCTAGAACCTTGAACAAAAAAATTAGAAGACTTTTGTTTAAGAGATCAAAATTCCTTAGCAGAGAGATCAGGAGGTTTTTGAAGAGTTGAAAGGTACTGCTCTAATTTAAGCCAGAAGCCTTGTTGAAAGCCAGAATAATTTTGAGAAGAAAAAGAGAAAATAGGTTGGATTAAAGGTTCCTCTTCATTGAAATTGGTTCCAACATCAGATTTGTTGTCCCCAAGAGGTTGTCGAGATAAACCATCAGGCATGGTGAAAGATTTCCCCGGCCTGTGAACAATATCAAAAGAGAAAAGCTGGATAAAGGCCACCCAACGAGTCATAGGAGCATTGGGAAGACTGGGAGCGTTGATAATTTCAATGATGGATCGAGCATCAACTTGCAATTTGAAATGTTGGCCCCAGAGAATGGTTTGAAGTTTCTTCATCATTCAAGCCACACCACAAAGTTCCAGTTTGGGCTGGGAGTATCTAGATTCTACATCTGAAAACAACAAAGATTCATAAAGAGCAGGACGGTCCCAACCATTTTCATCTTCCTGAGTAAGGACGGCCCCAACAGATTGATAACTAGAATCGACAGCCAGCTTGATCTTGCCAGCTCCAGGTCCATAAGAGATCTTTTTCAAAACTATGTCTTTACCAACTATCCTTTTGAGTAGCTGGAAAGCACATTCACAATCTTGGGTCCAAATCCATTCAGCATCTTTTCTGGTTAGACGACGCAAGGGTGCACAGATTTTGGATAAAGATGGGATAAAGATTCTAACATAAGTGACAAAACCTAGAAAGCCCCTAACTTCAGTTGGATTGATTGGGGTAGGCCAAGAGATGATCTTGTTGACTTTGGCTGGTGCCATCCTTCTTCCTTCCTTGCAGACCACATGACCAACAATTTCCAGAGCAGGGACACAAGCCGCCAGTTTGGATCCAGAGACAGTAAGGCCAGATTCCTCGATTCGAAACAGAATCCTCTCCAAGGTTGTAGCATATTCCCAGATAAAACGACAAATTCCTGAATGCCAAGGTAAGAGCTCATTATCATAGTCAGATACTGGACCTTTAATTCCTCCATTGTCAATAAAGATACCAGCATGATCAGGGATTTCATCCTGAAGGATCCACATCATCTGAGCCTGATAGACTGCAACCGAGTTGGTGGCTCCTTGAGGCAATCGAGTAAGTTGAAATTGACCAAGAGGAGTATTGAAAGTAGTGAGAGGACGAGAAATAGGATGTAAGGATCATTCGTCATAGCCACCCATAATATCCCCTAGACCATAGCAAGCTCTCCCCGCGAAGGATTCAAAAAATTCTTCAGTAGCAGGAGGGATACCAGAGTCTTTAATAGTAACTTTATTAACAGGTTGAAGATCATGAACTATTCTAAGTTTACCATTACTCTTGAGAACACAGAAGACGGGGCTGGAGTAACTAGAAGTTGACTGTTCATACAGGCCAGTTCAAACTCGTTCCCGGACCAACTGGATGAATTCGTCAACTTTAGCAGCAGGGATAGGGATCTTTTTCTTTTGCCAAGGATCATGTTCAACTACAGGGATGATATAAGGGAGGCCATAGGATTCCCGCAAAAGACCTCTCTCTTCTTCACAGAAAGCAATAGATTTTTCCCTTAGAGATAAGACATTTTTGATTAAATTTAACTCATCAGGAAGAAGCCATCCATCTGGACCAAAGTTGACCACCTTCAGAAATTCTTCAGTGACCCGTCCATTAGGCACAAAGGGACCAGTAAGAGATTGAGGAAGACCACAGTAAGGATCGCGAGATAGAGGAGGACGCATAAGGGGAGGATTGAGGTTGAGAGGCATAGGCTGGTTGACTGGTTGGATCTTCTTAGCAACTTGTTTATACTTAGTGGCAAAAGAGAGAAGTTCTTGTTTCCTCCAAGAGTTGACCAGAGAGACTTGATTACGAAAGCTGAGTCCAAGTTCCAACATCTTCCAAGTCCGATGTTCTGCAATATCCTTGAAGGGTGCCTTTTCCATAAAAGGAGAACCAGGAGATAATACGTTGCTCACATGTGTGGCACAAGGTAGGGTTTTGAAAATGACGGTAAAAGATTGCCCTGGCAGTGCACAATTGGGAGGACTTACTTGTACCCCAAATTGCCTCCACTGAAGCCCATATTCCTTCATACCAAAATCACCAAAAACGGAATTGAAATTAGGATCTAGTTTAGACTCATTGCGGAGATTCAAACCGGAACTGAGAGAAGATTGATCAGACTCAAAAGTAGAAGGAAAAGAAGACACAACAGATCCAGAGAGAGAAGGAGATGGAGGAGAAATATTTTTGGATTTTTCTATTTTGATATGTTTTTGTTTTTTAATATTCTTGAGCTCAGAAGAGAATGATGAAAGGAATGAAAAATAAGCCTGAGGGATGGGAGTTGACCCTTGAGTTGCAGTCTGAGGCTGAAAAGAACTACAACTATTAGTAGGATAAACTATTCCCCTAAAAAATGAGAGGAACTAGAGTTATCCTTCTGCTTCCCCTTAAAAGATGATTTGGGAGAATGACCAGGAAAATCTCTTTCCCAACAACCAGAATCCAAAGAGCAAAGAGGAACTTCAATTTTCCTGCCATCAGCATCAGGGAGAAGAATTCTCTCCCCAACTTGATCAGAAAACATCAGGGTTGCACCAAAGTCCATTAAGAAGGGTCGTCCCAAGATCATAGGACTGTCCAAACGAGTGATCCAAAAGTGGCAGGTTCCAACAATATTTCAACCAATCCTGACCGGTACATCTTCAGCAATACCAACCAGTTCACAAGCTTGATTTCCTATCCCATACACTGCAGAGTTGAAGCTGACCCTAGGACTAAGTTTGAGCTTGCAGGCCATAGCATCCGAGATTAAGTTAAGCTGAGATCCAGAATCCACAAGAGGACAAACAGTTTTAGCTGAGTCACCAATATTACAAGGAAGGAAGCCAAGGGGACAGGAATAAAGGTTGGAGTCTAAAGAAGGACTGGTTCCACCAGAGTCCTCCATTAAAGTGCCAGAGGAGACTTTGAGTTCTTCAGGGCCAATTTCCACACGTCAACAAGAGACCCATTTCTTCATTCCTTCAGCAACAGATGGAGAGATTGATAGGAGTTCAGCCACAGATAGATCAGGAATTTTGAGATCAGAAATTTTCTTTAATACTCCCTCCACAGCATTGGGGTGATCCTTGGAGATGCCCCTTTCAAATCCAACTTTGGGCTGGGTGGAGGGAGGAAGTTCAGGTAACGCAGAATCTAAGATAGGATTAGAAGGTTGAGGTGAGGGAGAAGGATCAGGGTGATCTGGGAACCTTTCCATGAGTGGTTCCTTTTCCACCTCCATGTCTTCTACATCAGAGGAAGGAGGCTCAAGTGATGATTGACGTTTAATGGGTTTTTGAAGGATTGAAGTTGGCAAGGAAGGAGCCTTATGAGGTTTAGGTTCCTCATGTAGTTTCCTGGCTGGATCAGATTGATAAGTAGTCCCAGCAAGAATAGAGGAAGAAATAGCTGGAGGATACCAAGGTTGGAGGGTACCACAGGATGATCGAAATTCAAAGGAAGCAAGAGATGCTTTCACAGGAGGTGATGGCTGGTAAGAGGCCACCACATGTCGGATAGGACAAGACGAGTCAAAAGGAATTAGAGCACCATTAGGGAGGAAGTAATTTTTTCCCCTCTGCTCTACCAATTTTTCCTTTAGGTCCTTCTGAAGTTCTTGGCATCGTCCGGTTCCATGGCCTTCCCTATGACAGTAGTAACAGACCAGAGTTGATTTGGGGACAGAAGAAGGAGTTTTAGACGTAGCTAGCGAAGAAATCTTTTGATCTATTTTGTTCTCAAAGGCTCTAAGTAACTTGGTGATTTCATCTATAGTAGTAGGTTCTCAATTGGAATTAGGATCTGCTTTAGGCCTACAATCTGCCTCCATTTTAATCATAATATTGTTTGACTCTTTAAAAGAAGGAGCATGGACCGGTTCAGTAGTTCTAGTCTTTTCAAAAGTAAGAGCAGTTTGACCTTTCATGACTTTATCCACAGTACTCCTAAGGATGAGAAAAACAGGGAGCTTGAATCAATTATCCCTGGTGGTAATCATGGATCCAGATTTGACCAGTTCTTCTTTAATCCTTTCCTGCACAGCCAACAAAAAAGATTGGAAGAAATTTGCTCAAGTTTTGTCCACTGTGTCAATGTGATCATTTTGGATAAGATAGTTTTGAATGGGATCCCAAGACTTCCTAAAAATCTGATAGTCAGAGGCTGAAGAAATACCACCATTGAAGATCCACTGAGAAACCAGAGCATCCAAATCCTGCAGAGTAAACCTAGCCACATCTATTTTACCCCAGTATGTCAACATAGCCTTCCTGAGAAACGTCCAGTTATGGGATTCAAATCCCTTGAAAGACTCAATTACCTCCATAACTTCATCAGAAGAGATAAAGAATCACAACTGATAAGCCATATCAAATTCACTAGCTCCATCCACTTCAGCAGCCATTTTGTAGGATTCCAAGAATTGTTTGACATTTGTACCGTTGAAGCCTAAGTTCTTGTTCTGAGGTTTGATCTTTACCATCTTAGGTCGGACAGGGGTGGTTGGAGTAGCGGAAGATGCCATATTGAATAACAGAGTTCCTAGGGGATCCAAAGAGCAGATTTCCAAAGTGGCTCACAAGTGTGGCAAGAGTAGGGTTTCGCCAAAAACGACAAGTATCTTGCCCAAGCGGTGCACAAATTGGGAGGACTTACTTCTAGGATAAGTTGCCTCCACGGATAAGATTTGAGAAGAGAAAAAAATAGAAAAAAAAGATCGGATTTCAAGGTTGATTTTAAATGTCTTGGGACTGTAAATCCCAAGGTTGCTGGTTTGATCCCGGCCCGGGGGACCAAATGTAAGACTCCAAACGGTGCTAAGCCGTGGCAGTTCTGTGGAGGGGAAAGGTGCTGTTTAGGCTGCCCTCCTAGGAGTTACAATAATACTTAAATGTAACCGGAATCAAGGTCCAGAACCTTATGGATGAGGAATCAAAGTAAGGGAAGACAATAAGAGTTGTTGGTAGCGATGGAAACAACACTATCTGAGGCAAGATGGTGCAGGTAAAGACTTGAACAAATAAGTCAAGGTTTGTTCAGAGTTCAATAGAACAAGTCAGTTGTAAGTAACAACGCCCACAAGCTAATAACTCTGGTTGTCAGCAGCTGATTAGGAAAGATCAACTCAATCCCAACCAACCTCCAATTTCTCAATGAACCTGCCCAACTCTCCGAAATCAAGCGCTTGAAGGGTACCAGATAACTGTGGGAGGCTGAACAAAACAAAAGCAATTTGTTTATGAAGCTCTAGAAGCAAATCAATAACGAATTCAAGCAAGAATATCCCAACACTTCTCAAGGGACTCAAGAATAGCGTGGCGAAATTCAACCTTGAAGAAGAAGGGAGGTATAACACTCCAGGTTTTAAGCTTAATAAAACCCCTTCAATCAAACTTGATTGGCTCCAGAAAGATGATAAAGGAGAGATCAAGACCAGGATGGTCGGATAAAGGGATCAGAGTGGTATAACACACCCAAGAATTCAGACAGGAATTCTTCTTCAACCAGCAAGGCTATTGGTTGGTGATAAGGATCAAGGTCACAAGGGACAGAGTTTGAGTATGGAGGCTCAAAGGATCAAGGGGCAATCATGGATATACCCGGATAAATTTCTCAGATAAGTGGGGAAGGATGCCCACGGATAAGTTGATTTCTGATGATGAGGGAGACAGATGAGATGAGATGATGATGGTCTCCTGGATGCTGGGCCAAAAGGCAGGGGAGAGCCCCTCCTTTTATAGACATGAGGCTCTGTATACTATGTACAAGAGATACTACAAATAGGTGCGGAAAAATGAAAACATAAAAAAAAAAAAAAAAAAAAAAAAAAAAAAAAAAAAAAAGACATGAGAGGAAAAAAAAGAAAAAAAGAAATGTCGCCCGCGTCAAGAATGACCGCGGGCAACCAGATGGACACCCGCGACAGCGGTTGCGGGTGTCGACAACGGCTGTCGTCGCCTGATCGGTGGCGACAGCGGGGTGAAGGTTCTGATGGCCGCAAGCGGTAGCTCGCGGTCGTCGGTCGGATCAGATGATGGGCGAGGGGGGCCTGAGTGAGAACAATGAATGGTAAGTGGGTTTGGAGATCAAGTCGTGTGGGGGTTGCTCGCTGCGATGGTAGATTGGGTCGTCGGGTGTCATTGAGTTGATCGGGACTAGATGGTTCCGATTTCCCAACATCACTACCGCTTGTCGTCGTACAAGTATCTTCATCAAGCTCGGGTCGATCGATCGCTAGGGGATCCAGTTTCTCAGCCATGGAGGTGGTTGATTTGGAATGGGATGAACGTTTCAAGACGGGATCTTGGAGGTGAACCCAGGTGAGACTTGGATTGGTCAGATTGACGGTTGAATGCTGAGAAGACAGAGAGATAATCCCAGCGATTAGAGCGGAATGGATGAATTTCATGATGGCTTGATCCGGATCATCCTCTGATCGAGTGAGGTCTGAATACCAAGGTTTGAGGTAATCTTTGATGCTTTCCAGATCAACACAGGTTTGAGTGAGAGCTTTGAAGATCAGGATCAGAGGTTGAAATTCCTGATGGTCTTCGGGTTTGGATGGGAGTTGCCTGGCGCGAGGTTTGAATTCTTCGAGTGGAACAATCTCGTCGCGGTTTTCCCAACGAAAGAGATGAACAACGTTGGGGGCATTTGATTCGGTGAGATCCATCAAGGTTCCAAGGGGTGGAATGTAGGCCAGAATGGAGGGGTTTGGATGAAGCTTGATGAGATCAATCCCGGCCGTGCAGATACCGGGATCGGTGGTAGAGATGACATGGAGCCAATTGGTGGGTGAGGTGCTGAGGATTTTCAACAGATTGTGGAGCAAGGGTTTCTTGGACGAACGTTTGATTGAGGGATGGCAAGTATCCAAGATTTGGACAAAGCCATGTGGGTAGTGAGTTTCGAGTTTGTCCAATTGGGAGATCCAATTGGCCAGTTGGGGACAATCTCAATCGATGTAACGCCAATAGACTAGTTTGAAGGGATTGGAGGCAGGAGGGGGAGATTGATGTGGGAGATGGGGGGAAATGAAGGTACCCATAGGGGTGCAACCAAATTTTTTTTTTTTCCGTGGTGTCCCGGATTGGTCACCACACCGGCGGCCTCCTCCTTCTCCTCTGCTTCCGCCAACAATTTATTGATTGATCACTGGAGGCCTCCTCCTCTGCTGCCGCCCAGAAATGATTAATTGATAGCCGGTGATGGTGTATTCCTCCTCCTCCTCTTCCCCCACCAGAAATCAATGGATTGATTGCCAGTGGCCTCCTGCTGCTCCTCCCCTGCTTCCACTGGAAATTTATTGCGGTGAGGAGGAGGATCAAGGTCAATTAATTTATTCTTTGGATTGGATTGGACTTGGATCAAGGTAGGACCCAAATTCCAACAAGTATTTTGGAGGTCAGACTCAAGGAATAGGCTTGGATTGGTCTTGAGTGAGGAATGATAAGTCTATAAGTACCCAAGAGCATATTGATGGTGAACTTGGTCATGATTATGAACAATAATATCTTTTGATAAGTGAGTGGACAGGCACAATGGCACACCTAGCTTAGTGGTTAAAGAATCACTCATGAATGTTGAGTTCAAGGGTGCAAATCCCATAGTGTGCAACTAAATTTTGGATTCTAACACTCCCGTCACCCTCAAAATGTTACCAATGAAGTGAATCCTTTCTTGATCCTCACCCCAATTGAAGTATTTGAATCGGAGGGAACAAGATTGAAGGAAATGATATGAAAAACATACAGAGATGTGTAAAAAATTGGGCTTTCAAGCCTCAAAATTTCATACAATGAATTTAATCCCTTCTTGATTGTAACCCCAAGAAAATTTATTGAGTCCAATTTATCAACCACCAATTTTATTTCCTTTTCTTTATTGGAGTTAGTGATACCAAAGCCAGTGGAGATTGACATTGAGTGGGCTTTTTTTTACTTTTTTAAATAATTCTTGAATTGCTCCTTCATCTTTTTGGATGAAAGATCCAGCCTACCTTTGGTTTTACTCTTCAGTTCATGTTCCATCAGGAGATAACCATTAACCTTAGAGGATGGAGGTTGGCCAACTTGTTTTTCATTGTTGGATTCAAAGCAAGTGTCATAGTTGGAGAGGATTGTGAGCCAGTTTACCAGGATGATGTCATAAGCTCTCTTGAGCTGACCTGAGCCTGTGGAAGCTGATGGGGGGGGGGGGGGTTTCTTGGATGTTAAGTTCCTGGGGGATGTTTTCTTAGGTTGAGTGGACTTGTGGGGGGAAGTTTGCTGAGGGGCCATTTAAAAAGAGTAAGAGGGATGAAGGGATAAATCAATAAAGTGATGAAGCAATGTGATGAAAGCAGGGATGAAGCAATGAAGCAATGAATTTATTAAGCAATGAAGCAATGAGAGTTAGGATGTGATGAAAGCAGGGATGAAGTGATGAAGGGATTAAGAGATGAAGAAATGAGAGGATGGATGTGATGAAAGCAATAAATTAATGAGAGTGATGAAGCAAGGTGAGAGTGATGAAGTGATGAGGGGATGAGAGTGATGAAGTGATGAGGGGATGAGAGTGATGAAGTTAAGAGGATAGAAAGAGATGAGAGTGATGAAGTGATGAGAGCAATGAAAATCAAATTTTTCCAATGAGGTTGGAGGTATGATTTTTTGGGTGAGGTCACACGTTGAAACCAGGGGTGATTATGTGGATTGATTCATGGTTGAGCTGGTGAAAATCTTTATATACTTTACTTTAAAAAAACCACTTATTTCATGTTAACTTTGACACATCTGATCTGAAATAAGTGGTGTTTTTCAACTTTTAATTATGGGTTTGAAATGGAGGATTTGGGTTGAAATCCACCATCAAAAAATGGTGGGTTTGTTTAAATTTGATATTCTCTAATATTTCTAACTTAATACTAGGATTTTCAGGTTCTAATTTGCAGTATTTATAAACTAAACAACCATTTTCATCACTTCAGCAGTCCAATTCCAAGGTGAATTTATTTTAAGGTTTGATGCAGCAATATTTTTTTCTGATTGTGCCTTGCAAATTTGGAGGCTTAGTTTCAAAATTTGGTGAAAATCAAACTGATTTGGGCCAATGGATTAGAGAAAAGTTTTTTAAGTTTTTCATGTTTTTTGTTGGTAAATATGATGAAAGTTTGGTAAATTGCTAGAAATAGAAACAGAACTGGCAATATAAAAGAAAATTCCAAAAAAAAATGAGATAAATAATGAGAAACATGCCACTCAGAAATTTAGAGAAAGAATACCAGAAGCTTGAAGAATTTGAGCAGAAAAAAGATTCAGTGAAAGTAGTTGTACTAATCATCAAAAATGAGAAATCCAAGCAGCCTCCTACAGAAGAAAGAAGGAACAGCATGCAAACAGGAAAATTAAAATTCAAGCATGGAGAGCAGTGATGAGAAAAAATAGTGAAGATTGAGCTGGTTGTTGATCTTTGCACCAAATTTTCTTGAGATTTGAGCCTGGAGACTTGGTCAAATTTTTGGTGGTAGCCTTGAAGTTTGTTTTAGTGAAAATAGGATCTTGATGGTCCTTGAAGAAGGGAATTTTTGGAGTAAATTATGATAAAAATTCTGTAGACATCTCCAGCATCTTCTGTGACAATGAGGAGGAGGTTTTATGAGTTATTTTCAAGCATTGAAGATCCTTGCTGTGTGGTAGCTCTTATACAAGAGTTAATTCAAGGCTGCTTAAACAAAATCAAATAGAATAAAATACCATAAAATAAAATAAACTACCATAAAATAAAATGAAATAAAATGAAATGAAATTAAATTCAATTAAATAAAATAAAATAAAATAAAATAAAATAAAATAAAATAAAATAAAATAAAATAAAATAAAATAAAATAAAATAAAATAAAATAAAATAAAATAAAATAAAATAAAATAAAATAAAATAAAATAAAATAAAATAAAATAAAATAAAATAAAATAAAATAAAATAAAATAAAATAAAATAAAATAAAATAAAATAAAATAAAATAAAATAAAATAAAATAAAATAAAATAAAATAAAATAAAATAAAATAAAATAAAATAAAATAAAATAAAATAAAATAAAATAAAATAAAATAAAATAAAATAAAATAAAATAAAATAAAATAAAATAAAATAAAATAAAATAAAATAAAATAAAATAAAATAAAATAAAATAAAATAAAATAAAATAAAATAAAATAAAATTGTCAGCTTGCTACTATGTAAAGAGCAACCTGTCATAGCACCACACAACTATAAAAAAACAATAATATCTAAATTAACAAAAGAAGGAGTGAGAAATCCATAAATATTATCAAAGAAATGGATTCCTCACCCAAAATTAGGTAGGGTCACTCACTGACCCCACCCTTGAAATCCAAGTCCTTACATTTTTAAAATAATCAAAAAGAAAAGTACTAAAAATCACAACACCAGTATGGCTCCCTTTGGCCATTTTAACATTTCACATGTGTTGTCACGTATAGGGTTTACACCTCAAATTCACTCAGAATTGAGGTGTTGTGTATATTTTAGGAGTTACACCCGTAAATGTGTTATGTCACAATTCCTGCGCGCAGCCCCACATCATTACATACCCCTACGTACTCTTAGTAGCAGTTTCCCGCATACTAGAGACCCGCGCGCAGCTAATTCTTCCACGCACGCAGCATATCCCACCCCGTGAGCATCTCTACTGAATGATCCCCGCGTCTGGATCCATTGTGACTAATCTGACAACCAGGTACTGCTCAGAAGAGCTACAACCTAATTAGGGTTGCCTGGAATATGTAACAAGTTGAAATATTGTCACGACTCCCCCTGGCATGCAAGGGGCTGAAGGCACAGGCACTACTACTCATAGAACTCAAGGATGTTTGATTGGATTTCAATGAAGGAGACAAAAGGAGGAGTACAAGTGATGAGAAGAGGAAGGATGAGAAGACCAGTCCAGGAGGTTGTTGAAGAGAGAGTTGTTGAATCCTATAAGAGTAACACCAGGAAGGGGCAAGGTGATATGAGTTAAGCAGGCTAGGTGAAGGTTGTCTTGTGCTGATATGACACCTACTGGCAGAGGGACTAACCAGTAAGAAGTAGTATACTAATTCCTTGGGGGGAATTAGTCCAGAAGGGAAGGAGAGGCCAGTATATGTGAGAGCTGAGAAGGAGGCCTTGAGGGATGAGTGGCTGGTGTTGCAGGTTGGAGTTCCCATGGTATTACATGTTGACTGATTGGGCTGGAGGCTGCAGTTGACAAATTGGGTGATGGGCCTATCCAGGAAGGTTTGACATTTACTGATCTGGAGTCCTGGGAGTATGGGCTGAACAGACAGTGGAGAGTATGTACTATGTATATACTAAGTGTAGTATGTACTAACTCATATACCAATCGGGTTGAGGAGTGATGAAGGTTGTACCAAGCCATGGAGAGAGTGAGAGGTCCTGAGAAGGTTGGCTGAATCACATGACAGGTGAGGTGTACATGGCATAGAGCTTACACCATATAGGGAGAGGGTGAAGCTGGTGGAAGAGGATGGAGACTGCAAGAGATGCAGAGGTGTTACTATCTGGTGGAAGGTACAGGAGTAGTGAAGTTGGGTTTGATATGAGGGTGAGTTTGATGAAGAGATTGGATTGGTTTAGTTGAAGGAGTGTCAGAACTACGGTTATGACAGTACCCCCCCTGAAAGGGAAGGGGCAGCTCCTGATGCCCAAAGAAGGATGTGCTGGGGGTGAGGATTGAGGTCTGCTGTACTTGCTGGCTGGAAGCTGGCAGGCTTGGAAGCAAGGTTAAATAGCTTTAAGCATGTGAATTATTGCACAGTGTCTGGGACTCAAAGTCTGAGGTTAGAATGGGAGTTTGAAAGGTTGAAGTTTGAAGTTGGAGATTTGAAGTTTGAGAAGTTTGAGAAGTTAGGCAAGTTGACTAGTTCAAATTTCTACGTTCTGCAAGTTTGACTGGTTTGAGGCTCAAAGTTCAATGTTTGACTTCAAAGTTCAACTGGTTTGACTTCAAAGTTTGACTGGTTCAACTTTGAAGTTTGACTGGTTTGACTTTGAAGTTCAACTGGTTTGACTTCAAATTTTGACTGGTTTGACTTTGAAGTTTGACTGGTTTGACTGGTTCAACTTCAAAGTTTGACTGGTTCGACTTTGAAGTTTGACTGGTTTGACTTCAAAGTTTGACTGGTTTGACTTCAAAGTTTGACTGGTTTGACTTTGAAGTTCAACTGGTTGGACTTCAAAGTTTGACTGGTTTGACTTCAAAGTTTGACTGGTTTGACTTTGAAGTTTGACTTGAAGGGGGTTGGAGAGGATTGGAGGGTATTTAAAAGGGACTGGGGGGATTCTTCCTTGGACTGGGTTGATGATGAGAGTGCTCCTGGAGAGATTGGATGAAAATGAAGGGAATGAAAAACATAGAGGAAGAGAAGAGAGAATGAAAAGAGGAGGTTCTGGAAGATGGTTGAAGAGGTTGGAAGTATTTGAGATGAAAGCTTATTGGAGGGTTCTGGTGTATTAAAGATTGGTTTGAAGTTCTGATGGTGATGAATATCCAGAAGTGAAGTTGGAAGGTTTCCAGGAATGTTTGGGATGGATGATTGAGGATAATGGTGATTTGATGTTGATGGATTTGAGGATTGTTTATTTGAAGGAAGAAGAAATATAAGGGATGGAAAAGGAATAGATAGGTGGAATGAAGTATATTTTGATTTGGAATTATTTTCTGATATGATATTTAGGATGGAAAAGACTATTTGGAAGGTGAAGGATAGGAAGGAAAATACTTTATTTATTATTTATATTTTCTGTTCTTTTGGTTTTGATTTGATTTAGGAAATGATTGATTGGAAAGTGGATTTGGAAAAAGAATTATAGGATGAGTTGGTTTTGGAATGATGGATGGAAATGAATTGATGGAGAAGCAGGGAAATCCAGAAGTGATGAAGTTGGATGTTGGTTCCCAGAAGGTAGTTGGTGATATTGAGGATGGTTGAATTGGTGGGTGGATGGATGGATGGATGGATGAATTGATCAGGGTTTTGGATTTGAAGCATGAGGATCTAATTTTTCCAAAATAAGAAAAGGTTCCCAACCAACGCTCAAAGAGCTATCTTGGAAGGTCTGTCAGTAGTGATTTTCATTGCAGATAGTCATACTTAATTCCCACGATGGATGCCTTTCTGAATTCAGTTTCTATTAAGGTCAGCATAGTTCCTATACTCATACATAGGCTGTTTTGATCTTGATCAAAGGAGTTTGGTTGATTGAAGAAGTATTTCTAGCTTTAGTTAGTCAGCATGTTGGGTATACCCACTTTAACCATGAACAGGAGTAAGCAACTGTAGGAATCTATAGAATTGTTATTCACTTCATTCCCTTTCTTCAATCTATGAATAATATCCTGGAGTAACTTGTCAGCTTGTTTATTTATGGTCAATTCACTCAGTTGAGCTTCAAGAATTATCAAAGAGAGGTAAAAAGGTTTAGAAGTTTCAAGCTCATCAGGATTCTGTTCAGAGTATGCGTTCCCCCCGTCTGGAAACACGTTGTCCCAATGTGAAAGGAGGCCAGGTGAATTCAATGAAGAACTTCCAAAGACTGTAAGTGAGTGTTAAAGAAGGAAAGGAGTATCATGAACTACCCTTGTATTCTGATGAGAGCTTTGGAAGACATGGAAATACTTTTAAAGAAGAAAAATCAGTTAGTAAATCAAAGGCCTGTAATGCTTAAGGGGTAAGCACCCTGAGATCAGTTTGGGTGAGGATGGTAGAACCTGGAGAGACAGTCAGTGAAAGTCATTGGAGGAAATGGGTGAAGGTTCTCCTTGATAACAGCGTCAGGTTTGCAAAAATCAACACATAATTGTAAACCACTATCCTTCTTGTTGAAAGAGGAAAGGACAGGTGCTCCAGTGCTTGAAGTGCTGGGGCTGGATGAAACCTTTCTCTACATTTTCTGCTATGTAGGCTTGTAGGGTTGAATTTTCATTGTGAGGTAGTGAACAGACAAGCCCAACCGGAGGTATGAGCCCTTCCAGCCCAACATGGTGGTTGTAAGCGCGGTGTGAAGAGAGTTGTTCTGCTTTAAACTGTGAGAAGAGAATCTAGGAATGAATGGAAATCAGCAGTAACTTTCTTTAACACGGTTTCTGATTCTTCAGGAACTTCATCAGTAACAAAGAGAAACATCAGAAGAAGTAACCAGTTGCATTGTATGCCCGGATGAATCCAGTATATCTTCCTCCTGTGAAAAAATAAAGGATCAATGAATATCCGAGCAAGTGGAAAGAGTGTTGAACTCAAAGGGAATCGGAAGTTGTGTTGGGGAATCGCAAAAGGTTCTGAAGTGAGGGGAAATGCATTGGGCTGCAGCGCCAAAGGCAGAGTTGAAGGGAAGGGCAGCTGTAGGCAGTGTAGCCAGGTTGAGTTCAACAGGATTGGAGGGAAGGTCAGTGGTTAGTTGGTGTCTTGAGGTGATCAGCTCCATCTTCCAAGTTTGCCTCTGGATTCCAGTGATGAGGAGAGTCAATTCCCAGGGTGAAGGTTTCAGGGGATGGTGCATTGACTTGAAGGGGTTCCCATTCAAAGCTAGGAAAGGAAGTAAGTAAAATCATTTGGAAGTAGATTTGATGAGCTGATATTTTAAGATGAAATATTTTTGCCCAGAAGAAAGGGGCTGTAAGGTATAGATACTTTTGAACCAGTGAATTGGCCATTACAGATTGATTTGCACCTGAATCAAAAAAACAATAGAGATAAGACTTGAAAAAGAGGAAGAAAAGGGTGAGTCTAATCTTGGTTTGGCCTTGGGTAAGCACTGGAAGGTTCTGGGTTAGGAGAAGAAGATGAGTTGACAGGTTTCTTTCTACATTCTTCTGTCTTTTGTTTACCACCACAATATAAGCATAAGCCTTCCCTCTCTCTTCTTGCCCTTTCATCTGCCTTGAGTTTTCCATCTGGACCTAGGTCCAAAGAGGGTCTGGTAAATGTGGTAGTTGAAGTTGTTAATTTCTGTGTAGGTTTTATTAGAACTAGAACCAGCAGACTAATGAAAAACAGTTAGAAATCAAGCAAGAAGATTCACGTATGAGAATAAAGAATAATGAGAATAAAAAGGATTACCAACAGCTAAGATTATGATCAGAGTCTGAATGAAATGGACGATAGAGGAGAAGATAAGACTAGAAGACGTTGGCAAGTAGCTGGAAGAGACAAGAGTCAGAATTGTTGTATATGAGAGATACCAAGGATAGATCTCTTACCAGACAGCAGCACATGAACCATGAGATCGAGCAGAGTTGATGAGAGGATTGAAAATAAGGAAAAAGTAGAAAAGAAGAAATATAAGAAAGAAAAGAAATAAGATAAAGTAAAGAAGATAATTGGACGAGAATTTGAGATGAATCAAGTCAGTGAGGTCAATTGTTCTGGGTTGAATTGGACAGAGTATTTGAGGATTTCTTAAGATCAGAGAGCAAGAAAAGAAAATGGACAGAGATCGAAATAAAGAAGAGAGTCTGGGAATCGTGATGGTTGATTGAACATCAACATCACTCAGAATAGAGTGTTTGCACGGATTGGAGCACTGAGTGCGCGGCTGTAGTAGACTTGCGCGGCTGTAGTAGACTAAGTAAGATGAAAGTATGTATCAGATCAATTCTTAACAGAAGTTGACTTTTCTGGGGACTGGTCATGCTCCCTACCCTCACCGCTACCCTTGTAAGGTTGATTAGAGGTAGATTTAGATTGAGAAGAACTGTGGGGTTGAGAATTAATGAGAGAAGAGGCTTTTTCTTTTACCCTTTCATGATACTTTGTATCATAGTCCAAAACTATATCCATAAGGTCCTGGAGAGTTTCTTGAGAGACATTGTACCCTGCTAGTTGGTCCAGAAGGCGTGAAGGAAGTCTTTTCCAAAAATGGAAGTACAAGCCTCTATCACCCCACCCAGAGACTTTGGTCATAAGTGATTGAAATTCAGTGATGTGGGTTGAAGCATAGCCAGAGTCCTTCATCTTCAAGTTCACCAGTTCCTTTTCAGCCTTGAAAACTTCTAGTCTGTCGCCAAAGAGTGTGTGAAGTTGCTCGGTGAAGTGGGACCATGAGTTGAGGAGGAAAGAGGGCTTCTTCCGGTCCACGCTAAAGGTTCCTTCATCATTTGCAAAAATGAGTTCAAAAGATTGGAGGAATGGTCGGAGTTTGCTAGGATTGTTGCCTTCAAACGTATCCGGAGCATTCATGGAAGGAGACTTGAAGGTGCCAGAGTGAGAAGTACTGGTTGATGGGGGTTGAGAGAGTGTTGCCAAAGCAGAAGTCATGGTTTGGAGAAGGGCTAATAGATTGGGATCCACAGCAGATGTTGGAGGTTGAGGTTGAATTGGAGGTCCAGGGATTGAAGTAGAAGCTGAAGGTGACAATGCTTCTTGAGGTTCCATAGTTTGTGAATTAAGATTATTTAGGATCCTTGAATCAAAGTCCGAGTCCTCACTTCCTTCCTTGTCCTTTCCTTTGGGAATAGGAATGATGCTGGGATCATAAGATGGAGAATCTAATCCAAAGCCTGCTTGGGGATATTGACCAATTACACAATTAGTGATACGACTAACTGCAGCTGGGGCAGGAGAAAGAGAAGCTCTAGGAGGAGCTGGAGGAAGGATACCAGTGTCCATGGAAGTGGAGCATGCTGGCATTGGAAGGTTTGAAGGGGTCCTCCCACGTCTACAAGCTTGAGGAGTTGTCTGGTCCCGATTGGAGATGTTGATGACAGAACCTCTGCCTCTTGCTGCTCTGGTGAGGGGTGGACTTGAAATGAATGAAGGTTGTGCACGTCAAGGAGGCATTTTTTCCAAGTATGCCGTAGGAGAGTGACCCAAGAAAATTACCCAGAGAAGATGAGAGAGAAAATTTGGCCGCAGAAAATAAGTCTTGAACTTGTACAAGGTTCCGTCAAAGTCGAAGGTCGGAGTAAAAGTGTCAAAGTTGAAGTGTTGGAGTCAAAGTGTTGAAGTCAAAGTGTCAAAGTCAAAGTGTCGAAGTCAAAGTGTTGAAGTTGAAGTGTCAAAGTCAAAGGTTGAAGTCAAAGTGTTGAAGTCAAAGTTTCAAAGTCAAAGGTCAAAGTCAAAGTGTCAAAGTCAAAGTGTCAAAGTCAAAGTGTTAAGGTTGAAGTGTCAAAGTCAAAGTGTCGAAGTTGAAGGTCAAAGTCAAAGTGTCGAAGTTGAAGTGTCAAAGAGGAAGTGTCAAAGTCAAAGGTCAAAGTCAAAGGTTGAAGTCAAAGTGTTGTTTCAGGGCCAATTCCAGGAGAGGGGTCAAGGCAGATAAATTCCGCAGGGTGTACCTTTAGAAACGTGGAGGCCACACACTGTTTAGATCTATACCACGCACACCCACAAATATTGTAGGTAGTGTTATCCAGGAGATGGAATGATTCTATTGGGATATAGAGGTGGGTAGTAATCAAGGGGAAGGAATTAGTATAATGTCACAACTTCCCCTGGCATGCAAGGGGCTGAAGGCACAGGCACTCCTACTCATAGAACTCAAGGATGTTTGATTGGATTTCAATGAAGGAGACAAAAGGAGTAGTAAAAGTGATGAGAAGAGGAAGGATGAGAAGACCAGTCCAGGAGGTTGTTGAAGAGAGAGTTGTTAAATCCTATAAGAGTAACACCAGGAAGGGGCAAGGTGATATGAGTTAAGCAGGCTAGGTGAAGGTTGTCTTGTGCTGATATGACACCTACTGGCAGAGGGACTAACCAGTAAGAAGTAGTATACTAATTCCTTGGGGGGAATTAGTCCAGGAGGGAAGGAGAGGCCAGTTCATGTGAGAGCTGAGAAGGAGGCCTTGAGGGATGAGTGGCTGGTGTTGCAGGTTGGAGTTCCCATGGTATTACATGTTGACTGATTGGGCTGGAGGCTGCAGTTGACTAATTGGGTGATGGGCCTATCCAGGAAGGTTTGACATTTACTGATCTGGAGTCCTGGGAGTATGGGCTGAACAGACAGTGGAGAGTATGTACTATGTATATACTAAGTGTAGTATGTACTAACTCATATACCAATTGGGTTGAGGAGTGATGAAGGTTGTACCAAGCCATGGAGATAGTTAGAGGTCCTGAGAAGGTTGGCTGAATCACATGACAGGTGAGGTGTACATGGACATAGAGCTTACACCATACAGGGACAGGGTGAAGCTGGTGGAAGAGGATGGAGACTGCAAGAGATGCAGAGGTGTTACTATCTGGTGGAAGGTACAGGAGTAGTGAAGTTGGGTTTGATATGAGGGTGAGTTTGATGAAGAGATTGGATTGGTTTAGTTGAAGGAGTGTCAGAAATACGGTTATGACACATATGCATTAGTAAAAGTCTAAAAAGATCAAAACTTGAATAAAATTAATAAAAATTAAGTTTAGAACATTTTTTAATAATAAATCAAAGATCAAGGATTACCACGTAAATGATTGACTCTGATCTATGAAGACCACAAAAAACTATAAGGAGTGTTAATAAAAATTATTACAAATTATCTACGTGATCAGCAGATGATAGAAAATCAGTAAAAATCCACATCTGTTCACTTTAAAACAATATTAATAGTACAAATGAAGGATGAGTGCAGAATGATCAAATTCACACCATAACAGATTAACAGAGCCTGAGGCTAAAATAGTAGAGAAATCCAGCAGATCTAAGGTCAGATGATTAACAGCACCAAGTGGACGTTTTAATCTTGCTTTGAATGGCTTGTCAGCCTCAGATTATGAGCAGAACCCTCTCTACGTGCCCTGAGAAGCTCAAAATCAACCCAAAAAGGTATTTATACAAACCTCTTTGGATCCATTATTTCATTATCAGTTTACCAGGAATTATTATTATCAATCAGACACCATGTCATTGTTAGTCAAGTGCTTATGAAGAATCTAAGAAATTGATTCATGACCAAGTCTGTAGTATTATTATTTATTTCTTAAAACCAATCACCCCTTGAAGTTTAGTCAAGCAATCCACCCCATCTGATCTGAAAACCTTCCTACTTTTGCAGGATTTTCGTGGTAAAGTGCTCAGAGTGAGTGTTTCCCTTCCTTTCTTGGCCATTGTGCTTTTATTCCCGGCCATTAGTGGTATAAGCCATTTCTAAGGCACCCATCTTCATTCCAAGGTTCTTAAACTGCCTAAGGAGGCCCCTTGAAGAGAGGTTTCTTGTCTGTAAAGATCCCCAGTAGTATAATACTGTGGCCCCTCTTTTATATTATATTGAAAAACCTTTATTACAAAACCAATTAAACCTTTCAAATGCTCTTATTATATCATTCATTTGAGCCTCTAAGTGTTTATTTTTGGAATTATTATTATTATCATTCCAGTATTTTTATCACTCTCTGTAGCTAAAGGACTGCAAGGTTCCTGGTATCAGAGAGCTGAAAAAAATAAAATAAAATAAATGAAAAGAAGATAAAAGAAAAGAAAAGAAAAGAAAAGAAAAGAAAAGAAAAGAAAAGAAAAGAAAAGAAAAGAAAAGAAAAGAAAAGAAAAGAAAAAGAAAAGAAAAGAAAAGAAAAGAAAAAGAAAAGAAAAGAAAAGAAAAGAAAAGAAAAGAAAAGAAAAGAAAAGAAAAGAAAAGAAAAGAAAAGAAAAGAAAAGAAAAGAAAAGAAAAGAAAAGAAAAGAAAAAGAAAAGAAAAGAAAAGAAAAGAAAAAGAAAAGAAAAGAAAAGAAAAGAAAAGAAAAGAAAAGAAAAGAAAAGAAAAGAAAAGAAAAGAAAAGAAAAGAAAAGAAAAGAAAAGAAAAGAAAAGAAAAGAAAAGAAAAGAAAAGAAAAGAAAAGAAAAGAAAAGAAAAGAAAAGAAAAGAAAAGAAAAGAAAAGAAAAGAAAAGAAAAGAAAAGAAAAGAAAAGAAAAGAAAAGAAAAGAAAAGAAAAGAAAAGAAAAGAAAAGAAAAGAAAAGAAATAGGTTGAGATAATAGATGAAAAATAAAAAAGACAAAAATGAAAAATGGATATAGTCAAGTTCCAACAATCCTGTAATTTGATTAAAGAGAAGGTAGAAACATACTTCAAGGAGCTTCTCCAGGGATTAAAAAGAAGAGGCCTTCATGAGAGCATTGGAAATTTTTAACTCAGTTTGAACCAAATAATCATTGAGATTTTTATTGTTGAATAATTTGCAGAGCCATTTGTTCTTGATAATGATACATTTTGTTTTCAATTTTTATCCAAAATTTTTTATATTCCAAGTAGTCCTTTTTTATCAATTTTAAATTGAGTGCTCTAAATTTTTTTACCCTAGAATTCTTATACTAAGAATTTAAGCCAGATATGTTGGAATAATTCACTTATTTTTTTTCAATACTATCTCTATATCTTCCTACTCTTCCACCTTCTATCTTTACTGAAATCACATTCATTACTATTGAACACTGTCATCCCCACCATTATTCAACAACTGCTACCAATCCATTTTGTCATCAATCACCATCACCATCACCATCACCATCACCATCACCATCACCATCACCATCACCATCACCATCACCATCACCATCACCATCACCATCACCATCACCATCAGCTTTACCATCACCATTACCATTACCATCACCATTGCCATTACCCTCATAATCATCATAATCATCATCATCATCATCATCATCATCATCATCATCATCATCATCATCATCATTATCATCATCATCATCATCATCATCATCATCATCATCATCATCATCATCATCATCATCATCATCATCATCATCATCATCATCATCATCATCATCATCATCATCATCATCATCATCATCATCATCATCATCATCATCATCATCATTATCATCATCATCATCATCATCATCATCATCATCATCATCATCATCATCATCATCATCATCATCATCATCATCATCATCATCATCATCATCATCATCATCATCATCATCATCATCATCATCATCATCATCATCATCATCATCATCATCATCATCATCATCATCATCATCATCATCATCATCATCATCATCATCATCATCATCATCATCATCATCATCATCATCATCATCATCATCATCATCATCATCATCATCATCATCATCATCATCATCATCATCATCATCATCATCATCATCATCATCATCATCATCATCATCATCATCATCATCATCATCATCATCATCATCATCATCATCATCATCATCATCATCATCATCATCATCATCATCATCATCATCATCATCATCATCATCATCATATCATTCTCCCCATTAAGCTAGGCAACTATGCCTGAGGTCCTTGTTGCTCCTCTTAAAATAGGCTTTCATTATGCTAGGAAACTATGCCTGAGGTCCTTGTTGCTCCTCTTAAAATAGGCTTTCCTTCCCCATCTCATATCCTGACAAGGTGGTGTCTTTTCAATTATTCTCAAAATCTCATATCTCTCATATCCTCTTCTCAATTCTCAAAAATCTCTGAAATGTTGATTGGTCTCAAATTGGTTCCTAAATTTGTCAGTTAAGGTGGTGTGTTGTCTTTTTGATGTTCATATTCTGTAACTAACAAATTTAGTTACCTTATTGCTATCTTACTGTTTTCATTAGCTCATTACCCATTTCTTAGGCCCCCTCTGGGGCTCTCTAGTTGTCTTAACCCTGCTACCTTAGGCCCCCTTTGGGTTTCTCTAGTTTTCCATAAATACTGGTCCTTCCCTTGGACCAGGAAAGAAATTCATCTGATTACCAGAAAACTAAACCGGAGTGTACCTTCCTCCTCTTCCGATCAGTTCCACTTGACTATACAATTACTTTCCCTCTGTTCTTGGCTATTTGTAGCCTTATCAATACATCTCATTTGACTCTTCAGTAGCCTAACATACTCTTTCCTTCTCCAAATAACCTTGCTTCTCATACTAAACTCTTCAAGATAGTTCCTTGGAAACCATTGGAGAAGGAGAAAAGTTCCAATTTGGGGGAGGAAAAGGTGACGTCTTTTTGTCTTTTAGTAGACTAGGAGAGAGGAGTACCTTCCCACAAACATGCCAAGCCACTTTGAAAAAATCTTTTTCCATGATCAGCTTCCCATGTGCCATTGAGCAGTATTCAATACAGCCCTGAGGATGCATTTGGGTAGGCTTTAGAGTGAGTTCAAGCGCCATTTTTCCTTTCATGTACTTCCAACAGTGGAAAGCTTGTTTCCAGTGCTTCATTCCTGGGGCATGGTTGAAACTGGAGAGCAAGGAGACCACACAAGCCAGATTGGGGAAAGAGAAAAACAATTGATAGTTGTGCATCCCAGTGTAGTAAAAATAATTCATTTACAATTTAGATAATTCCTACTTCTCAAATTTGCTTTCTTCTTTTAATTTAACTCCTGGGGTGAGTGGAGTATTCACTGGATTGTATTTTCTGAGCTTAAGCAGCTCAGGAAATTTTTCAACAAGACTTTCCTGAAACTTTCATGCTCCAAGGTTAAGGGTCATTGTCTTCACCATTTTGACATTTGCTTTTCCTCACTACCAACTACCTCAGTCCTTAAGCGTGACACAAATAAAGCACAAAATCAATGGTGTCTTCAGCTTACTACGTCTGGCTTGTGTAACAACCTTCCAACCTTGGTGACTTAGTATATACTTGAAAATCTTTGCAGTTAACTCTTATCCAAGTCAACCATCCATTTGAGCTTTGCTCTTCTACCCTGGGTATCATCAATCCTTTTATTTCCATTCTTGTTCATGCAATCAAACTAGTTTGGACCCATGCCTAGATATCCGCATCAACTGTAAAGTTTGCAAATAGACTAGACCCTTTTTCTGCATAATCTATATCTGCACATTTGCATTGTCCTCACATGACATTCCTTCTTTTTCTCATCTACTACTTCTCTGTATGCTCATGTTCCATTGTCTTTCACCTATGCTATAAACTCAGAAACAAATTTACTGTCATTTCAATTTACCATTCCATTGCTGTCATTCATTGCATCATTGCTACCTAGCTATAGATGGCCATTCATCAGGTTGTATTTAGTCACTATTAGATTACCTTATAATAGCTATGCCCCATGCCTGAGGATTTTCTCCTCAGTTAGTTAATTTTGTAAATTCTGGCATTTTTCTGAATGCAGTCACCACATTGGGCTTGAATTTATTTTCCTTCCATCTGAAAACTTCATCCCTTTTGCTCTTTTTTGAGCTCCCAAACCACAGTTTGCACTTTGCAATTAGCCTTGCTATCTTGCACTGATCCCTTGCACTCATTTTCTTCCTTTTCCCTCAAAATCATCCAAAGATTTCCCTATAGTATGTGGGGTGTTTGTGTGACATTAAATTATATAACTCAACCAATTAATCATAGTTGTGGCCTATATTAGATTTTTTTTACAATCTCACATACTTTCTCAACCTGGAATGCTTCCATCACCTCTTAAAATGATTACATTCATTGGGTAGGGAGATCCAGCGCTTTGTGGGTCAAAAAACCCCTAGATCCATTCCCTTCTTCTAAATATCCCTTGTTTGAACGCCTTGAAAATCCCCTTCCTCCTCAATGGGAAGCTCTGGTGGATCCTCTCAAAGAAATCAAATCTTCCAAACACTCTTCCAATGAAACCTTGAATCGTGGTAGATAAAGGCTTTGCACTAGTGCTCCTGAGGCCAAAAATTTTACTATTCTCTCTGCTTTGATCCAGGCTCTTAATCAGAATGCCTTGAAACCTAGCAAAAGTGGTCCCAGTTTTTGTACTCCAGTCATGAAGCGGCCTGAAGGTTTGAAAGGGGAAAAATCCCATAAACTTATATCTTACTTACAGTCTTGTAAAATAATCTTTTCAAAAAATCCCAATAACTTTATATCTGACAGACATAAAGCCATCAAAAATCTTCCTTCTTAGGTGGTTGAGCCTTGCAGTGGTTCAAATGGTACCTAGAATTATTATGAAATAAAAGTCCCACCTGTATTCTCAACAATTGAGAATAATTCAAGCAACAACTGTTCACCCTGTTTGGTGACCCCAAAAAGTGAAAAACACCAAATAAAAACTTAATAGTCTATTTATGAAGGAGAATAGTACGGTTTCTGTTTATATATCTCAATCCAAAAATCCGTAGTCTTGCATCCAATGGAACAAGGAAGCACTTTTATTTCATTTTTGAAAGGGTTTACCAGCACACCTAATTGAACATTTTGCAGTTGGGGGACATAAGAAAAACTCCCTTCAGCAGCTAATCAATCAGATAATCAAGCTTAATAATGGCTATCACAAAAGAACTGATCTCAAAAAACTATCATGGATTTTCAGCCTCTGCGCCAAAGACAACTCTTCAAAGGAACATTTGAAGAATTCAAAACACTCCAATCCAAGTCCAACCATTTCCAAAACTCAAAAATTCCTGGATAAGGGGACTGGGATGCTCTGGAAAAACAAATGGAAAAGAAGGGAAAAAGATGGGTTATGTATGAATTGTGGAGGAAAACATGATATGAACAGTTGTGCAAAGCGGCTAAGCAGTTAACAAATTAGCTTTTAGTTTTTCTGATACTTGAAAGGAAAACTGAAAATTATATAAATTAAAGAAATTCAATATTTGAACTTGAAAGTAACTTGGTTCTCAGAGTTCAAGATTCGTCCTTTGCAATTCCAAAAACACCCCTTCTTTTATTTTACTCAATTCTGGCGCTAATGTTTCTTTTATAAGTTCATATTTTGTCACTTCCAAAAGTCTTACACATTCTGATATAGATAATTTTCCTTTCTATTTAGGAACTAATACAACCAAGCCATCTAATTGGATTACCCATAAGGCAAAATGGACCTTTGCATTTTCCAATTTCCCCAGCTTCAAATGGGATTTATTTGTTCAGGATATCCCCAGAATGGATGAAACCACTCTAGGCCACAACTTTCTAGTTTACTGGAACCCAAATGTGAACTTTAAAGAAGGAGGAATTAAACTTTGAACCTTGCAACCCCAGAATTCTACGCTTTCCTTCAAACCGGAGTTTAAAAGCCCACCTGAAACTGTCATTGAGTTGGATGAAAATTTTCCATCAGGAGATTTGCAATATCCCGACCTTCATATTCAAATTCCCTCTTCAGATTTAGGAGTTATTGCTTATTTATGCAACTTACCTCTTCCTTTTTTCTTCAAAGAGAGACAGGCACCTACCAAAAGGTGCATTTTGAGCTCCCTAATCCTCTTGAATTGTGCAAGCTTTTCAAATCCAGTGTTGAAAGATTACATGATTGAAGATTTAAAAATAATTCAAGAGTCTTTAACTTTGGTTTATCATGAATTTTCTTATGTCTTTTCAGATTTAAAGGCAGATAAACTACCTCCTTCCCATTCTTATGATCACAGGATCAAACTTACTGGCCCACCTCCAGCACCCGTACCAGTCTAGTCTCCCTCAAAGCAAGAATCAATTGCGCTTCAAAAATAAATTGCATAAAATGTATTGAAAGTATTTCTTCAACCAAGTGATTTAAACACAAGCTTTCCCGTCCTATTTTTCCCAAACAAAGACAGCGGCCTTTTCCTTTGTGTTGAATACAGGCAACTGAACCAGTTAACCCAAAATAATGCCTACCCAGTACCATCTATGTTGCACCTCCTCACTCTCTTCCATGGATCTGCTTGTTTATCAAAGTTAGACCTTTGAGACTCCCATAACCTGATTTGCATTGCAAAATTTCACTATTAATTGACTGTGATGAGAACATGCTTTGGCATTTATGAGTATACCATCATGCCATTTTGACTCTGCAATGCTGTGGTAGACCAAATCTTACCTGTAGGCATCAGAATAAATATATTATTATAAATATAATAACAATTATAAAAACAACCTTAGAAATGGATTCTACACCAAAAAAAGCCAATAGGCACCAAGCCAAAATACCCCTCTATTGCTCATGGTTTAGAAGTTACATCCTAAATCAATTATGGGAAGCTCATATCACATCCTGGTATCACAAGCAGTGAAAGGCCATGTGGGTATACCTTGGGAATCCTAATTAAATAACAGTGAAACCTTAACACAACCACTTGGCCCAAAATACAACCAAAGGCTATGTAACAAATATAAAAACTTAATATACACAGAAATTTATGCAGTCAGAAGCATGTGACACCAAACAATCACCAGTACAAGGCACCACAGAAATACAATGAAATTTATGCAGGCAGCCAGGTACAAAACAACCCCAGCTGCACACCAATTCATGCAGGCAGCCAAGATCATGTAGTACCAAACAACCCCAGCAGCCACCCAGCAATTTATCCAGGCAGCCAAGATCATATAGTACCAAAGAACTCCAGCTACCACACAGAAATTTATGCAGGCAGCCTGGATCTTGTAGTACCAAACAACCCCAGCTACCACACAGAAATTTATGCAGGCAGCCAGGATCTTGTAAAACCAAACAACCCAAGCTAACACACATCAATTTATGCATTCAGAAGCATGTGACACCAAACAGCCCAACAGTACAAGCCAATACAGACTACCCAGCAATATATGCATGCATTCAAAACCATTTAGCACCAAAAAAACCACTAATTGTGCACAGAAATACATGTGTGTAGAATCAAGTAGCACCAAAAAAATCATAAGCACTGCACAGGAATATATTTTATCTGAACTACACAGCAATTTATGCAGGACTTTGCATGCATTAAAACCCTTTACAACCATTTTTCCAGCCAGAAGGTATGCCTCATTTAACTGTACTAGATTTTCCAAACCAGCAGAAATTCCTCATGTATTATTGTCCCTCTTTTTCCCACCAGGAAAGGGAGAACATCAGGGGCAGCCCTAAGCACCCCTGGGGGCAGGATTTTTTCTTTTTAAGGAGGGCCTCTCTGCCGTATCCAGGTTGTATCTATCATCATCACCACACCAATCATCCAGTATCCTCACTAATCATAATCCATTTACTACCCATCCATTGGTGGTCCTACCCAGATATAAGAAAAATAATATCATCAGTGTACCAATAATTAAAAAAAGGAAATCAAAAAAAAAATTATAAACTCATCAACCATTGAAAACACTCCATTAGGTGCTTTGGATAAGTGCTCTTCTGTGGCCTGAGCTATTCAGCACCAAATTAGACAAAACCACCCACCACTCAATAATGAACCCTTAAAAAGAAATAGAGCACAACAAAAAGGGACCAACAACCTTTTTTTTCCTTTACCCACCCCTGGATGGTTAAACCCATGCCTTGGTCCTCTCCTGAACCACCCCTTTGATTAAACCCTTGAACCCTTTAAAAAATTGGGGTATTGGGTAAGATCACACATATCTGATCAACCACAAACCAATAACCAAATACATCTGTTCCATTCTTCAACTACCAATAAAAATTAATAAGTAATCTAGGTCTGATCTGAGAGCTATTTTTAAGTCTCAAAGAAACCAACCATTAATTTAAATAAATTATTTTTTGAACTTACTATGGTACTAGAAGGCCAGGCAATTCAAAACCACCTTAGTTATCACTAATACTCAAAAGTAGTAAAATTAATACTAAATTCTCCTTCAAGGACTGCTATCAAGCTATTTGCTAAATTATTTATATACTCCCGCAGGAGTCTCTAAAATTCTCCTTCTACTTTTCAACATTTTTTCAATGAAATTGTTTCTGGACTTGTGGTTTATGTTAATGATATATGTTTATACTCAAAAAATCTTCAGGATAACATCACAAATTTGCAAGAGGTGCTGCAGAAACTTTAAAGGAATAACCTGTTTTTAAAAACCTCTAAGTGAAAATTTCATATCCATTCTCTTCAGTTTTTAGTTTTTGTAGTCTTTCAGCAAGGACTATCAATGTACCCAGCCAAGATCCAAAACATATTGGACCGGCCCAAAACTTCTTCAGTCAAATCCCTTCAAATTTTCTTTGTATTTAGAAATTTTTACAAAAGTTTTATTGAGCATTACGCCAAAAAGACCATTAATCTTACTAATCTTCCTCAAAAAGAAAAAAAATGTTTTTACTGAAAAAGCTGCTTTTGAGTTTGAAGCTCTAAAGAAAGCCTTTACAAATTCTCCAATACTTGATAATTTTAACAAGCTAGATTCCACTATTGTGGAAACTGATGCAAGTGACTATGTAATTGCAGGAGTAATCTTGCAGATTTACTCTTCTTCTTCAATTTTCCACCCTTTAGGGTTTGAGTCTTGCAAGCTGCTTTCTGAGGAGCTTAATTACAAGATTCATGAAAAGTAACTTCTTGAATTAAAATATTGCTTGAAGAAATAGTGTTCATAACCTTTTAGCCTTATGGAACCAATTGAGGTCTTAACTGATCACAATTCTCTTAAATAGTTCATGAGCTCAAAAGAACTTAAACGCAGACAGGCACGTTGGGCCAAATATCTCTACAAGTTCAACTTTAAAATCATGTAAAGCACCAGGAAACAAGCATTATTCCCTGATTCTTTTTCACCCTGGGAAAAAGTTTACCCCCGGGGGGGAAGCACCTTTTCTAATAACAACCCTGAAACTTTAGGAAAATCTCATCTAATCAGTCTTCCCAACTCAACTTGGTAATCACCCACCTTTAAGCCAAGGCTTCTGAGCTTTGAAAAGCTCAACTCAACAATACCAAGTGTAAAAAACTTTCAAAGAGTGAAAAATTATTAGATAATGATTACAGTATAGAAAAAAATGCTTATTTGGTCTATAAAGATTGTTTAGTAGTACCCAATAATACTTGCATTAAGTTAGATATCTTCAATTCTTGGCACAGCTCTCCGCTTTCTGGTCATCATGGACAGGATAAAACCTACCAGTTGATTGCACAAGACTTCCATTGGCCTGGTATGACCAACAAAGTAAAAGACTATGTTAGTGCGTGCTATGATTTCAATTTAAACAATTCCTGAAAACACCAGAAGTATGGGCTGCTTCACCTGCTTCCTATTCTGCCTATTCCTTGGCACTTTTTGCTGATGCATTTCATTTTGCAATTACCAATTTCTAGTGGTCATGATGATATATTAGTAGTATTAGATTGCTCCTCAAAGATGCCTTTATTTTTTTTCAGTAATGTTACCGCCTCTTTGGAAGACCTAGCTAATTTATTCATAAAAGATGCATTTTAAAAACATGGTCTCCCTGATGATATAATTAGTGATCATGGATCTTTGTTTTTATCTAGCTTCCAGACCTTGCTGTTCCAGCATTTGAATATCACTCACAACTTATCAATGGCTTACCATCCGCCACCAGATGGACAAACCAAGCAATTTAATCATATTCTCAAAAAGTATCTTTGATCATAAGTCTCCTATCAAAAAGAAAAATGGTTTCAATGGCTCCCATTAGCCAAATTTGCCTACAAAAATTCCACTAATTCTGCCACCAAACATTTGCCCTTCCGGACTCTTTATGGGAGAAACCCTACTTTTGCGTCCATTCACCTAGCACATTCTCAACAGGCTACCAATTATCTTACTCACATCCCATCTTTTCAATTGCAAATCCAATTCAACTTCAAAGTAGCAAACGAGTGCTACAAGGAGCAAGCAGACCAACTTGGCACTAAGGCCCCAAACTTTGCAGTAGGAGATCAGGTATGGCTCAATGCTTGAAACATTTGCAGTACTTTTCCCACCCATAAACTCTCTGAAAGAAAAATTGGCCCATTCAAAGTCAAATAATTTCACTCTCCCAATGATTTAAAACTTTCTTTACCTGAAAAATGGAAAGTTATCTACCTGGTATTTCACATGTCTCTCCTAGAGCCAACTCAAGTCCTATAACCAGACAAAACTCATCCCCCTCCTGAACCAGTTTATGTCCAAGAACATTTAAAGTTTGAAGTAAGCTGTATTCTGAATTGCAGGTTACATAAAGGAAAACTTCAATACCTTGTCAAATGGACTGGCTTCCAGTCTTACAAAGGTCACAACTTGTGGGAACCCGCCCATCACCTTTGAAACTCCCCCAACTTGTTCCAATATATCAATTCAAGCTACCCTTGCAAACCTTTCCAAACCTAAATCTATCCATTCAATCACATTCCATTCCATATTTCTATTCCATTCCATCCAATCCTATCCTATCCTATTCCATACTTCAATTCAATTTAATTTATCCAATTTTGTCACATCTTCCATCCTATCTCATCATTGTTTATTAATTCACCCCTTCTAAAATTTCATAAAAACCTATTCTTTTCTAAAAACTTTCATTCTCTTCTCTTCAATTTTAAACATAAATTTCTATTTCTCTAAAAAAAGAAAATCAAAGAAAATCAAAGAAAATATTTATAATCATAACAATAGTAAAATAAAAATAATAAAATATATCATACATTATGAATTCCCCTTTATTTCCTTCTCAACCTCTTCTCAATTTTCAGTCAGCTCCATCACCATTGACTTAAATTTTTCAAGATCCTCATAATTTATTAATCCTGACATCTGTGGCAAAAGAAGAACTTCTTCAACCAATGCCTTCCCAAATATCTCCTTTCACTTTGTGCTCCAAGCTCTCTTTGGTTGATCATTCCACTCATTGGCCTCTAGGAGTTCCTCATGGGCTCTTTTCCTTTTAATTTGCAACAAAAATTCTCCAAGATTGCCAGTAAACGGCCTCACATGAGTTTTGCCTGGTACTGTGACTTGCATTTGGGTCCCTTTCCTTTGATCTTCCATTCTAATCCCTTCATTCCATCCCTTTCTGTTCCATTCCCTTCCTCCATCCTGTCCTGTTTTCTGTTTCCACTCCATTCCCTTCATTCCCATCCCCCCATTCTGTTCCATTCCCCCCTTCAGTTCCATTCCATTCCTACCTTGTTTCCTGGGGTATTTCTCCAACCTGCTCCTTTGCATGCACTTTGGACCCCATCTGATGCATTTGAAATTCATTTGAGATTCCAAAATATGGTTTCAGTGGTGGTGGCTTCTTAGTAGTGTATCTACAGAACCTTGGAAGTACTACAAAGGACAAAATTTTCATTACACTAGTTTCACTTTATCAAATTCAGTCTGTCTCTAACCTCACTCACCTGGATTCCACAATCCAAGAAACTTGATCTCCAGCACTTGTGGCATGTGATAATTTACACTCAGAGCAGATCTTTGACTTTGAACTTCACTTGTAGGCGCATCTGTGGTATGAACCAATTGTTCTCTATTAAAGGGAAACAAACAAGCTAATTTTCAAAGACAATATTGCTTGCACTTGCCTCAAAGACCACGGGCTGAAGTTATTGGAAAAAATCTCTCATTTTGGAAGATACAGTTTTTAAAACAACAAGAAGAGGATAAAAACATAATAAAATATAAATTTTATTCAAGAAATTAAGTACTATGTAAGGGTATACAGTGAGGTAAAAACTTTTGGAATCAATGGGAAATCATCTAAATGCTGGCAGATTTACACCCAGTAAACTTTCACGCTCTAAGTTTCAGGGTCATTTTCTTCACCATTTCAACATATCCTTTTCCTCAGTACCATCTACCTCAGTCCTTTAGTGTGACACAAAGAAAGCACAACATCAATGGTGCCTTCTTCTTACTACCTCTGGCTTATGTAAAAACCTTCCAATCTTGGTGACTCAGTATATACTGTTGTGATTTCTCCCCCTACTGACAGCTTCCGCGACCACTCCAGCCCCGGTGCAGGATCCTCTAATACAGATCACCTGTGGTTGTTGCGCTTCTCCCTCCTTCACTTATTCATCTCAGGCCGCTCTGACCACCGGACCAACAGCTGTATCCTCCCACCTTGGCTTCCCAAGTCTCCATCTGCTCCCCATTCCTCATCTCATTGCTTCACCTCCACTACTTCCTGCGCTATCTCCTCCCTCCTCAACGCTCACAATCACCTATGCAACTAATCTTCTGCTTCCCAAACCTCTTCAATCCAATCAGAAGCTCAGAATTACCTTCATCACCTTCCCAACTTGCTCTTTCCTCCAATCTCATCCAATTCAAAAACATTCCAACTACATTTGATGATACGTGAGGTGTCCACTAACTACTTCTCTCAGCTTTGTGATCCAACCAAACCCTACTCTTGTTACTAAAGGGTCTCCTTCCTCCTGTTTCTTCATTTCTTTTCATTCTTCTTTCTCATTTCTTGATTTAATGTCCATCATTGTTAGTTAGAAGGATTTGGGTAAGATGTTTCCTCTCATTTTTCTTTCAAACCAATTCCTGTAAATCTGTTTTCTTGGGCTGGTGTTTGTCAGACCATTGGTCTTTGTAGGCAATCAAATACAGTTTTATTCACTGTAATCTCAACACGGTTAAAAGCCAAACATTTGATTGTCAACATAGCCCAAAGCCTCCCAAAGACAAGCACCAATGGATTCCTCACATTCCTTACTCAAAACCTTGACAGAATCCATCCCCAATCTCTCTGAATCAAATTTCTCCTCATGTTGCTCCAATATTACTAACATATTCTCCCTGAAAGGAATTGCTCACTGGCTCAGCTCCTCAGAACCCAAAAAATGACCTCCAGAAGAAAAGCTTGAAATTTTTGGATAAATTCTTGCCAATTTAGAAAATCAAACCTACATCAACTGCGTGAAGGATCACCTCCTCACCAACAGGATTGATTTATGGAAGTCAATCAAAAAATACTATGCCTCCTCCTAAACTGCAAATTGTTCTAGAGCTTTCTTCAATCTTCTCAATCATCAATTCAATCCCAAGAGAGTTTAAAAATTCATAACCAAAGCCAGATTGTGCTTGCTTTAGATTTCCAATATTGTGATTCAAATGGATGAAGATATAGCTGCCTATCTACTGCTCTACAAATTTCTATCTCAGCTTGAAAATCTCAAAAAAACAATCACTCACTCTTTTGGAGAAGCCAAAATTGATTCCAACCTTGTACTTTGACACCTAAATCAAGTCAAAAACAAGGTTATGGCCGGGTACTGCACCTCAGCTCTGGTTACTAAAAACAATTCCATCAAGTGTAGATGAACCGGGAAAAACCCTTAGGCCAATTACAACAGAAGCAAATGTTGGTGGATCTATCCAGATCTTTGACCCAATCCCAGAAATCACCAAAATGGTCATGGAGCAGCACCTCCACCCAACCCCTTTCAAATCCTCAGAAATCCAGCTCATCTCATCTAGCCTATATGTTTGCAATGGTCTTGTTGCCAGTTCTCACTCCAAAACTGAGTGCTGCTGTACTCTGGAGCCTCCAATTGCATGTTCAAAAATCCAAATTTCTTACCTCATCTTCAACCCAATGGAACCAAAGTATTAAACAGGCAATCCAAACGCTCCCATTTCCTCCCTTGATAAATTAACAGCTACCCTAACAACAACATTTGCAACTCTCCACCTCCAGAACTCCCTCTACATTCTTAAACTTGCGGTGAACCTGGTGTCTCTAGGCCAACTTATTCAGAAAGGCTGCTCTCTAACTCTCTTGTTGCCAAACAAATTTTCCATTCTCTTTCATGGCACTCAAATCATGGCTGGCATCATTGAGGAAAATATTTTAAAATATTTTCTTCAACAACAAAGGATTCAACTTTCCTGCTCTTGCTTATTCCTTCATCTCCTTATCTACTATCCACAAAAAATTCTGCCGTCCCCACTTTGAGAAGACTGGCCTCCTGTCCAAGGAATTCCCAAACCCAAATTGGGATCAACTCAACTGTATCTCTTGCGCAAAAGGAAAAATTCATCAACAGCCCTTTTGGAGTCATCTTCCCCCTTGTCAAGAACCATTTGAACAGCTTCATGCTGTTGTATGTGGTCCTATAAACCCCCCTTCTCTCTCTGGATTTCAATATTTCCTCTTGCTCACCAATAACTGGACCAAGTTCAAGACATGTGTGCCAATTTGACTCAAGTCCAATGTGCCGGACAAGGTAATGAAATTAATCAAACTCCATGCCAATCAAAAAGGAACAATGCTGAAAAACTTTCACTCCAATAATGGCTTCAAATTTTTCAACCATTTTCTCTCAAACTTCTTTTACAAACATGGCATCAAACACACCACATCAGAGCCCTACACTCCTCAGCACAATCCGATTTCCAAAAGGGGAAATAGAACTATTATCAAGGCCACATGGACCACAACAATCAACCTGAATATCCCTACCTTTCTCTGGGATGAGATTCTAGTCAGCTTGTGTCTGGTACTGAATCTCCTTCCTTCTCTTAACTCCAAAATCTCACCTCACAAACTGTGGACCGGGACTCCGCCTTATCTCCATCTCATTTGGGTCCTTGGCTCCAAAGTTATTGTCCTCAATCAAGCCTCCTCCCCCAGAAAACTCAACAAAAAATACCTAGAAGTCATTCTGACTGGGTTTAATTTAGATCTCAACTCTTATTGAGTCTACTTCCTGTCTTGCAGAACCATTTTTGGTTCCAAACATATAAAAATATTCAAAAATCTTCCCCTCTCCCTCTCTCTCTCCAATGAATTCCATAATTCCACTTTCCTCTCTGATTCCCTCCTTACTTAGTATTCTCTCCTTTTTGATATTCTTAATTCCAATCCCTCTCCTGCCTCCTCTTCCAATAAAATTGAAAATACACCACCTCCTCTTTCTGCTGATTCAATCTCCCTCCAACATCTCTCTCCTCATTAACCCACCTCCATCAATTATCCTCCCTCATCTCAGTCTGACACTCACTCCAAATTTTCTAATTCCAACTCAGATACTGACAATAACATCACCAAGCTATTAGTGGTCCCCTCTAAACCAGAGCTAAAAAAATCAAAATGCTCTCCAAAAGCCTCAACAATATGGCTTCATTGCCCAATACGTCCCCAAGACTTACCATGAAGCAACTCACTGAAAGGAAAGTCCAAACTGGATCAAATCCATGAAGTCAGAACTAGACGGCATTGAACTCATGAAGTTTTGGGAAGGGTGCCTCTCACTTCCCAAAGGCAAACTGCCCTGAAAACATTCTGGGTCTACAGAATCAAGGAAGGCCCCAAAGAGACTGGTGTCTCCTTCAAATCACAATTGTGCATTCAAGGCTTGAAGCAGGTTGAATTCATTGAACATGGTGAAACCTATGCTCCCACAGGCTGAATCACCACACTTTGAGTACTACTTTTTTATGCACTATACCACACACTAACCCTATCGCAGATGGACATTAAATCTGCCTTTCTCCATGCCCAACTTGACAAAGATGTCTTAATAAAAACCCCCTTGGCTACAACTGCCCTTTTCCATATCTCAAACTCAACAAAGCACTCTACGGATTGAATCAAGCACCAAAAATTTGGTAAAAAACTCTCAGAAACCAGCTTCTCAACAAAGGCTTCACAAATTCCAGTGCGGAAACTTGCTTCTACATCAGCAAAACCAGAAAGCTCTACGTGTTTGTATACATTGATGACTTACTGATTGTCAGGAACTCCAGAAAATTCCAAACCAATCTCAAGGCCAAGTTCAGAATCTCACAGGACATGCCACTCAGAAAGATTCTTGGAAACCAACTAGTCAACACCAAGGAAAGCCTCAGACTTCTACAATCCAATCACATCAGCACCTCTTTCAGTGAACTGGGACTGACTGATTGCAAAACAATTATTAATCCCTTCACTCCAAACATTAAGCTCATCCCTGCCTCAAAGGACAAACACAATTTCTTTCTCAAGCTCCACATCAAATTTTGATCCTCCACAGGCTTCCTCAATTTCATTTCCAGTCAAACACAACCTGATCTGTTATGCGCCATTTCCAATCTCTTGTAATTCAAAAAAGAGCCTGGCATTCATCACTGTACCAAGTCCAAAAATGCCTGGCACTATCTCAATTCCTCCAAAGAACTGGCCGTACATCTCCATAACCCCTTCTTTCAACACAACATAGATGTCTATAGCAACTCTGACGGTGGTAACAACCCTGAATCAGGAAGAATTCACACTGGGTACATTTTTCTACTCTATGGCTGTCCATTTTCCTGGCACAGTAAACTTCAAGCTTCAATTTCACTTTCCACCACCAAAGGTGATCTCAAGTCCCTCATTTCAGCCACGCAGGAGAAGATGTGGCTTTTGAAACTCCTCCACAAAATTTATCCCTCCCTAGAACATACCTACTGCTCCTTCATTGAAAATAAAGCCCTAAACAATCTGGTAAATCAAGAATCTCACCATCAAGCACTGAAAAATGTCCACACCCAAATAAAGTGGTTACAAGAGCAATGGGGAAATCACTCCCTGATCACTCATCTCATCCCCTCAAGCCAGACGCTTGCAAATTCTCTTACAAAGGCAGCTATTTTTTCCTCCATTGCAAATCTCATGTCTGCCATCTTTTCCCCTCACATCTGATCTGTTGAATCTTTGATTCAGTCACTATCTCTCAGTTCCATTATTCTCCAGTCCCTCCATCTCATTCATTCTATCCTTTTATTTACTTCAATTTTTATTTTATTTTATCTTTATGTGCGGTCATTAGGTCTCTGTATGTGGCTCCTCATCTGCGCGCGTCTCCTAAGCACGCACCAGTGCCAATACTCCTGATTTGGACTGCAGCCAAGCTACTACCTGGGTCCTGACTTGTGCACACCTCCTTCCTCTTTACTCACACAACTACATCAGTTGTGTCATAGGATTGAGGGTGTCCCGAGTCAGGTAAGCCCTAGCCTTCAACTCTCCCTATCTTGTTCTCAATCTAACTTCCCTTGATTCTCGAGTCAGTTCAATTCCAGTTTTTTTTTATTTTCAACGTGATTATCAATTTCAAGTAAAGGTCTTCTGCAACCTCACTACGTAGAATCCTGGTTTTAGGTTATTATGCCTTTCTTCTTCTCTTGGTTGTTCCTTTTACTATTCTTGCTACTGTCTCTTGTTTGTCCTCAGTTTCTGAAGGCAATCAATGGTTTTAGTTGCCTCCAATTTTTACATGATCATGGTTGTGTGTTGCCATTTCTCACCCTCCTGACAGCTGCCACAACCGCTCCAGCCCCAGTGCAGGATCCTCTAATCAAGAGCAACTGTGGTTGTTGCGCTTCTCCCTCCTTTACTTATTCATCTCAGGCCGCCCTGACCACCAGACCAATGGCTGGATTCTCCCACATCTGCTTCCCAAGTCTCCATTGGCTCCCCATTCCTCATCTCATTGCTTCACCTCCACTACTTCCTGCGCTATCTCCTCCCTCCTCAACGCTCACAATCACCTATCCAACTCATCTGATGGTTCCAAAACCTCTTTGATCCAATCAGCAGCTCAGAATTACCTTCTCCACCTTACCAACATTCTCTTGCCTCAAATCTCATTGGATTCAAAAACATTCCAACTACAGTTGATCAGAAGTGAGGTATCTACTAACTACTTCTCTCAGCTTCATGATCTCACCAAACCCTACTCTTGTTACTACAGGGTCTCCTTCCTCCTGTTTCTTCCTTTCTTTTCATTCTTCTTTCTCATTTCTTGATTTACTGTCCATCATTGTTAGTTAGAAGGATTCGGGGTAAGATGTTTCATCTCATTTTCCTCTCAAACCAAGTCCTGTAAAGCTTGTTTGCTTCTGCTGGTGTTGTCAGACCATTGGTCTTTGTAGGCAATCAAATACAGTTTTATTCACCGTAATATTAAAATATACTTGAAAATCTTTGAATTTAAGTCTAATTCAAGTCAAACATCCATTCAAGCTTTGCTCTTCTACTCTGGGTATCATAAACCCTTGGACTTCCATTGTTGGTTGCGCAATCAAAATAGTTTGCAAACATGCCTAGATAGCCACATCAACTGTATAGTTTTTAAATGGAAATCCCTTTCCCTGCACAATCTATATCTGTACATTTTCATTTTCCTTGCATGTCATTCCTTCATTTTCTCATCCATTACATCTCTTTACACTCATGTTCTATTTTCTTGCACCTACTCTAAAACCTTGGAAACGTGAATAATTTCTGCCTAGCTGTAGATGGCCATCCATCAGGTTTTATCTAGTGACTATTTCATTACCTTTTAAAGGCTACGCCAACTTCCTGAAGATTGTCTCCTCAGTTTTTTAATTTCATATCTTCTTTAATTTTTCTAAATCCAGTCATCACATTGGGATTTACTTTATTTTCCTTCCATTGGAACACTTGATCCCTCTTGCTGTATGTTGAGCTCCCAAACCACAGTTTGCACATTGCAGTTAGCCTTGCTATCTTGAACGGATTGCTTGAACTCATTTTCCTCCTTTACACTCAAGATCATCTAAATATTGAACTGCCATATGACTGCCCCACATACTGGAGGGGATCTTTAGGCAATAGTGAGTGCAAGGGAGAAAGCTAAGTTTACGGAAAAGCGCAAGGTAGCAAGGTTCTAACTGGAAGATATGATCAACAGCAAGTAGCAAGATGGTTGGATTTGTTTTTTAGAGATGAAACTAAGGCAAGGCGCAATGTGATAGTCTTTCCTTAGCAAAGCATAGAATTTATGAAATTAACTAACTGAGTAAACAATCTGCAGGCAAGGAGTGATTCCTTTTAAGGTAATCTGGAGTAACTGGGTACAAGCTGATGGAAAGTCTTCTACAGCTAGAGAATGTGATGCAATGGATGACAGGAAGAAAACAGGAAGATTAAATTGAAAAATACAACATCTCTGGATTCATAGCGTGGGTACAAGACAAGAGGACCGTGCAAGTATGTACCCTAGTAAATTTGATTCATGGAGGAATGACATGAGATAACACTGAAAATGACCAAAAGTATTGACAGAGGTGATAATGCAGGGAAGGGTTTTAGTCCAAAGATGGAACTATACAATTTATGTGGTTTGATGATTGTGCAAGCTGAAAGAGTTGCATAACACAGAATGGAAGTACAAGGGCTGAGATACACATGGAGAGATGGAGCAATGTCCGAATGGACGGTTGACCAACTGCAAGGTGTTGCAGGGATAGACTAAGTTGCCAAGATTGTATGGTCATTGCACAAGTTGGAGGTTGTAAGCAGATCACACTATTGACAGTGTGCATTACTGTTTTTAATGCTTAAGACTGAGGTAGATGGTACTGATGAGAAGGTTATATCAAAAAGTGAGTAATTAATAACCCTTAACTTTGGAGAGTGACAGTTGCCCGGGTATAAAGCTGCAAGCTCCTGCAAGCGTTTTGATGAATTCTCACCAAACCCAAGTCTAATAATTTCCTCAAAGAAGGTCCCTTATATATTGTTACTCAATAGTAAACTATTTAATAAATTTTGATAATTAATATCATGTCATCATCTTCTCTCTGTTGAAACAACTGTGTTTGCAAAAACAAGCATTGTGTTCCCAGTACTGCTTCTTGTGGGGTTTGAAAATTCAAGCCATTTTGACTCAGAAAGGTGGCTTGTTTGTTCACTATGAAGAGCAAACTATCAATGGAGGTATCTGAGGCGCCACAAAGCAAAGTTTTAAGTTGTAGGATGGCTCCTTGGGTTAATTATCATATCCTTCCAGTGCTGGAGATAGAGTTCCTTGGGGTGCAAACAGCAGGTGAGAAATTGACTAATGACTAATATAATGAGGGGATTTTAATGAAATTAATTTTTTCTAGTGTTAGCATGGTTTCAACGCTATACTATCAATACACCACCACCACCTCCACCTTAATTTGGACTGCCAATGGAGTTTGAGATGAACCAAGGGACCAAGGTGCAAAGTGAAGAGTGAGTTGCGGGGGAATTCAAAGTTGGAGGAGAACAGGAAATGGAGGAAAAACAAGCAGGAGGAACTGAAAGGAATAGGACCGAAGGAGAGGAAATCAGAAACAGGGGAGATGGGAAGGAAGAAAATGGAAGAGAAGGAATGGAAGGGAAAGGAATTGAGGGCCAAGACAAGGTGTCCAAGGTGCGGGTTGTGTTTCCAATTGAAACTGATGCAAGATGGTTGACTGGCAATATTGGCAAAGGTTTTTCAAGAGTTTGGTAGAAGAGGCCTCATGAGGTGCTGATGGACAAAGACCAATGGAATTCCAGGCCAAAGAGGACTTGTATTGCAAAGTGCAAAGAATTCTTCAAGGAGGCCTTGGTCCCACAAGTGTGCTTGATGCAAAGGATTTCTAGCCTAATAAGAAATGAGGATTTGAAAGAGTTTCAGGAGATAGTGGTGGAATTCAACCAGAATTAAGCAAATTTTGAAGAAGAGGTAAAAAGAAATTTTTAACAAATTTTATGACTTTTATTTTAATTTTTCTTTGTTATACATAGATTTTTTTTCTTTTCTTACTTTTTTAAGTAAAGAGAGAATGACTGTTTGAAATAGAATTAAACTAAATAACAAATGGATTTTCAAAGAATGTGGTTAGAAATGTAAGGAAAGAGATAAGAACAGGAATTTGAGAGGATGGTAGAAAGAGGATTGAAGAATTTAGGAGGGAATAGATGGAATGGGACTGAATGGGAAAGAATGGGATTGGAATACACATGGAGTGAAATGGGAATGAAATGGTATTTAAGATTGAAGAGGTTTATGCGGTGTTATAATTATGGACAGCAATTAGCTTAGGCAAATGAGCATTATTTAAAGCAAAAGAAATGCTGGAAACCTTGTGTCAATAATTGCTTGATTGGCTCTCACAATGGGGCAACACGTTGAATGATATTGTTGAGGAATTCAATTGGATCATCAATGTATCAATGGAAAACAGCAGGGAGAAGATCTCCTTAAGTACAAAAGATTGTCCTCCTGTGAGCCCATGATACAACAAGCCAAAAGCAGGCTCTACAGGCCTTGTTACTCGGTTTGGGCTACATCATCCCACATGGCATCAGTCCCTGAACCTTTACGACCAGCCCATTCCGGTTCATTCTGGTGTTTCCACCCTCACGGGGCTGAACCAGCCCCTGTGCTGTTCAATCCCTGGGCCGGTTGTCTGTTACAAACGGTACTATTGCCTCACACACTAGCTTTTTGCCTCATGCAACCAGCCCCTGGCCATAAAAATGGCCAGGTGGGACCCAGGACACACCTGGGTCCGGTCTCAGACTCACATGGGGAGGGTGTGACCAGCAGACATGCTGTCCCCCCCCCCTCTTTCTCTCAGATCCCTGGAGGGGGCGGTCAATTCCCCCTACCAGGGCCCTGGGGGTTGATACCCCCAGGGCGTCGTCAATGGAAGTGGGCTGGGGGGTGGTCAAATCCCCTCAGCCCCGTCGCTCCTCCCCCTTGGTAAAGGGGGGGGGACAGTGCCCCTGGTCTTTGCTTTGCTTCAATGGTGGAGGGGTGATCAGATCCCCCCCACCTCCGGTTGCTCTCCTTGCGGCTGGCGTCGTCATCCTTTGGGAAAGGGGGTGATGAAATCTCTCCTGCCCTGACCGACTGCCTTGTTGCGGTTGGTTGCTGGCTGGTTCAACCCAGCCAGCCACCCCCTCCCCCTTGCAATGGCGGGCAAGGGGAGGGGAGGGAGCCAGGGCCGCTGGCCCTTGCTCCCATGGCGGTGGCCGTTTTTTGCGACTGGCCAGGCCCGCACGGAATCCCTTGGCCGCCACAACTGCCCTGCGCAGGCCGTTGGGCCCCGCGTGGGCCAAACCAAGGAATACAAGCGGCCCCAAGCGGGCCGCCTCACGGGCAGCAGCCCTGGGGGGCTGCAACATGGGCAGCAGCCCCAATGGGCCGCCCCAAGCCCAAAAACTGAGACAAACACACTTTGGCGGGCCAGCCCGTCTGGCCAAGTATGTCAAAAATAAACCTTGGGCCCAATTATGCCCATACAAGCACATCTGGCTGTATTTGCCCATATCCCCCACAGGGCCCGTTATGGCCTGTGTACCAATGAGCCTTTTTCACGCGTTTTGAGGCCAGTTTCCCCAAATCAGTGACATCCACACAGGCCCGTTTTGTCCGTGTGAGTGTCCAATGGGCGGGAGAGGCCCATATGTGCATCCCATTTGGATTACAGTTATACCTAGCACACCCGTAAGTGCATACGTATTTTAACATGTGGGTACTTTGTGTGGTCTTTCACCAAGTTGGGAGAATTGTGAAGGTGATGGGCTGGTTCCCACAAGTTGCAATATTTTTCAGACTGGAAGCCAGTGCATTCAACAAGTTATTGAAGATTCCCTTTGCATACCCTGGAATCCAGAATACAGCTTACTTCCCACTCTAAGTAATCTTGAACATTTACGGGTTCTGGAGGTGGATGAGCCTTGCCCGGGTATAATAATCAAGCTGGTTCTATGAGAGACACATGAAAGACCAGGTGGATACCTTTCCATTTTGAAGGTAAGGAAAGTTTCAATGCATTAGGGGAGATTACTGATTCTACTTTAAACGGGCCAAGCTTCTTCTCAGAGAGTTTCCTGGTAGGAAAAGTGCTGAAAATGTTGCAAGCAATAAGCAAAACCTGGTCTTTTACTGCAAAGGATGGTGCTGAAGTGCAAAGTTGGTCTGCTTGCTCCTTGTAGCATTTTTTTGCTTCTTTGAAGTTGGATTTGAGTTGAAATTGGATAGATTGAATTAGAGTAACATAGTTGGTAGTGGGTTGAGAAGGTTCTGCCTGAATAGAATCAAAAGTTGGTTTTCTTCCATAAAGATTTTGAAAGGGGAAATGATTGGTTGAGACATGAGTGAAGTTGTTGTATGCAAATTTGGCAAGTGCAAGCCATTGCAACCAATTTTCCTGTTTATGGGAAATGTACATTCAAAGATACTATTCAAGGGTCTGATTTACTTGTTTGGTTTTCCCATCTGTTTCTGGGTGCTAAGCTGTTGATGACTTGCAAGTGATTTTCAAATGTTGACAGAGAGAGGCCCAAAATCTCAAAACAAACAATGATCCAAAATCACTAACTATGTTATCAGGGAGACCATGCTTTGAGAAGATATTTTCTATGAAGAGGTTAGCTAGTTCTTCTGAAGAAGCAGTTACAGTAGAGCAAAGAAACAAAGCCATTTTGAGAAGCAATCTACTACTACTAGAATAGCATCATAAACATTACAAAGGGGTAATTGAGAAATGAAATCCATAGACAACAAATGCCAAGGAATAGGCAGGATTGGAAGTGGTTGAAGCATCCTATACTTTGGGTGATTTGAGGACTTGTTAAAATCACTTGTCATGAATCTTGTAGTTAAGCTCTGCAGAAGGCAACTTGCAAGACTCAAAAGAAATGGGATGAAAGAGATTGGAAGAAGAGGAAAACTGCAAGATTACTACTGCAATTGCCTAGTTGCTTGTGTCCCTTTCCACAATAGTGAAAGCTAGCTTGTTGAAGTGATCAAGTATTGGAGAAGTGGTTAAAGCTTTTTTCAGAGCTTTAAACTCCAAAGCGGCTTGTTCTGTAAAAATAGTATGAGTTTCTTTTTGAAGAAGGTTAGTAAGATTCACGGTCTTCTTGGCGTAGTGCTCAATAAACCTCCTCTAAAAATTACTGAAACCAAGAAAAATGTTGAGACTGTGAAAATGAAGATGTGTCTGGTGGGAGTCGAACCCACAACCTCAGATAGACTGAGACACATACTAGAGTGCTGCCTTTACCAACTAGGCTACAGACGCTTGTGGCTTCCAGGGTTGTTTGGTATTACTGGTCTAGGTTCAACTGCACAGCCTCCGTACTGTGGTGATACATCATGTTAGCAGGTTTAACCTCAACAAAAAATTTGAATGGATTTTACAGAAGAGGGTGCAGGCCAGTCCAATATGTGTTGGCTCTTGGCTGGGTCCATGGCTAGTCCCTTCTGCAAAAATAATACACCTAAAAATTGAAGGGATTGAGCATGGAATTTGCACTTAGAGGCTTTTGAAAAAATTTTATTCTTTCAAGGTTTCTGCAGCACCTCTTGCACATGCCAAAAGGCATGACATTATACTCATAGCTGCCGGAAAGGGTTTGCATTGCAGTCAAATCCTCATGAACCTTTGCAATGCAAATCAAGTTATAGGGACCTTGAAGCTCTAAATTTGTTAAATAAGCAGCTCCGTGGAAGAGAGTGAGGAGGTAAAACATAGGATGTACTGGGTAAGCATTCTTCCAGGTTACCTGGTTCAGTTTCCTATAGTCAACGCAAAGGCAAATTCTGCCATCTTTCTTTTGAACAAATAGGACAGTCAAGCCTGTGTTTTAATTTTTTGGTCAAAGAAATACTTTTGATACATTTTCCACAATGTATTCTTGAAGCCCAGTTGATTCTTGCTTCAAGAGAGAGTAGACTGGACTGGATGCCAGAGTTGGGCCAGTAAGTCCAATTTTGTGATCATAAGAATGGGATGGAGGAAGTTTATCAGCTTTAAAAACTGAAAAGATGTCAGAAAAATCATGATAAACCATAGGTAAATACTCTTGAATGATTTCTAAATCTTCAATCTCATCATTGTCTCTGAACACAGGTTTTAAATTATTTGCACATTGCAAGAGGATCAAGGAGCTCAAAATATACCTTTTGGTAGGCACCTGTCTCTCTTCAAAGAAACAAGGAAGAGGTAAGTTGGACAAATAATCAAGAACTCTTAAATCTGAAGAGTGAACTTGGAAATGGAAGTCAGGATATTGCAAATCTCCAGGATGAAAGGTGTCATCCAACTCAATTACAGTGTCAGTTAGGCTGTTTAATTCCTGGTTGACAGAAGGTTTAATTTTCTTGGGGTGCAAGGTGCAAAGGTTAATTACTCCTTCTTTCCAATTCACATCCCAATTCCAGTGGACTAGGAAGTCATGGCCCTGAATGGTATTGTCCATTCCAGGGATATCCAAGACAAACACATCCCATTCAAAGCTGGGGAACTGGGAAAATGAAAATGTCCATTTTTCCTTATGGTTAACCCAATGAGACAGTTTGTTTGAACTACTTACTAGATAGATGGGGAATTTTTCTAACTTGGAACACTTCAGATTTTTAGAGGTGGAAAATGCTGCACTCATAAAAGACACATGCCTGAATTTATTAAAAATTGTTAAGGAGTGTTGTTGGAATGGAAAAGTACAAATCTCAAACTTGGAGCACCCAGTGACTTGCAAGTGCAAAGATTTACTTGCTGTTTAGATAATGGGTATTTTCCCTTGCAAGTATCAGAAAAACTACCAGCTATTTTTTTGAAAGCTTAGCTGCTTTGCACAACTATTGAAATCATGACTGCCTCAACAATAAATAAAAAACCCTGCATTTTCCCTCCTTTACCATTCCTTGTTCTTCAGAATACCGGTTTCTGTGTCCAGGAACTTTGGATTTTTGGTGGCAGTTTTCCCTTTTGGATTGGAGTTTGAATTTGAGGTTGATTTGCTATGATTTGGATTCTTCTTTTGTTGTTTCAAAGTTTTTTCTGCCTTTGGGGGCGAGGTGGACTGTCTGTGATCTTTTTTTGCAAGCATTCCTTGTCATGATAGCCATTATCAAGCCCAATCACCCAGTCAATTAGCTGCTGAAGGGAGGTTGTTGTATGTCCCCCAACCGCAAGCTGCTCAATCAAGCGCGCCAGGAAACCCTTTTGGAAATGGAAGAGGAGTGCTGCTTTGTTCCACTGGATGCGGGACTGCAGCGTTTGAAATTGAGAGATGTAGATAGAAGCCCTACTATTTTCATTCATCACCAAGCTATTTAATTCATACTTGGAGTTGCAAACTTCATTGGGGTTGCCAAACAAGTTGAACAGTTGTTGCTTGAATTTGTTCCAGTTGTTGAGTATATAGATGGGGCTAGTATTATCTAATAGTTCAAGGTATGTTTTAAACCATTGCAAGGCTCTACCTCCTAGGAAGGAAGACGCATACATCACTTTTTGATGGTTTGAAGGGAAGGTTTTGGGATCATTGGAGAATATGATTTTGCACAACTGTAGGTAGAAGCAGAGCTTATGTGGATGCTCCCCATTGAAGTGGTCAGGCTGCTTCATGCCCGGAGTGCAAAATCTTGGAGTGCTTGCACTAGGAGGAAAGTTATTTTTGTTGAGAGATTTGACCAACATAGAGATAACCTCCTGAGTTTCTGACTTAGGAGCATTCTGGCCAGGCCTTTTCCTACCACAAGTCAAGGTTTCATTGTAGGAGTGGTTGGAATCTTTGATTTTCTTGAGGGGATCCTCCTGAGCTTCAAACATGAGTCTTTTGGCTACGTGGTCATTGAGTGGTTCAACTGAAGGGGATTTAGAAGAGGGAACAGGATCTAAGGTTTTTCTGGCCCGGCAAACACTGGATCTCCCTACCATTTTGATATCATTATTTTAAAGGGTTAGGGAAGTGTTTGCGGTCAAGCCAGTACGTGAAATTGTAAAAAATGAAATCTAAGATAGATTGGCAGTCTATAATAGATTATTTGAGTTTTTGAATTTAGTTTCATACGGCTTCCCCACATACTGGAGGGGATCTCTAGGCAATTGTGAGCGCAAGGGAGAAAGCTAAGTGCAAGGACAAGTGCAAGGTAGCAAGTTTCCAACTGCAAGATATGATTGACAGCAAGTAGCAAGAGGGTTGGAGTTGCTCTGTAGAGATGAAACTAAGGCAAGGTCCAATGTGATAGTCTTTCCTTAGAAAAGCATAGAATGTATGAAATCAACTAACTGAGTAAACAATCTGCAGGCAAGGAGTGATTACTTATAAGGTAATCCGTAATGACTGGGTACAACCTGATGAAAAGTCTTCTAAAGCTAGAAAGTGTGATGCAATGGATGACAGGAATGGAACGGGAAGATGAAATTGAAAAATAAAACGTCTGTGGACTCATAGAGTGGGTGCAAGACAAGAGGACCATGTAAGTATGTACCCTGGTAAATGCAATGCATGAAGGAGTGACATGAGATGACACTGCAACTAAATGAAAGTAGTAACAGATGTGATAATGCAGGGAAGGGTGTTAGTTCAAAGATGGAACTATACAATTTATGTGGTTTGATGATTGTGTGAGCTAAAAGAGTAGCATAACACAGAATGGAAGTACAAGGGCTGAGATACCCAAGGAGATATGGAGGGATGTCCAAATGGATGGTTGACCAACTGCAAGGTTTTGCGGGTATAGACTGATTTGCTGAAATTGGAAGGTTATTGCACAAGATGGTGTAAGACTCCAAACAGTGCAAGGCGGTGGCAGTTCTGTGGAGGGGAAAGGTGCTGTTTAGGCTGCCCTCCTGAGTGTTACAAAAATATTTAGATGTAACCAAGATCAAGGTCCAGATCCTGGTAAATGAGGAATCAAGTAGTAAAGGATAAAGATGATAGTAGTTTGGTAGCAATGGAACAGCACTATCTGAGCCAAGATTATGTGGGAAAAAACATGGACAAAGAAGCTAAAGTTTGTTTAAAGTTCAAAGAACAAAGCTGTTGTATGTGAAAAATTCCCACAAGATAATAACTCTGGTTCTCAGCAGAAGATTGGGAATGATCAACTCAAACCCAACCAACCTCCATGTTCTCAATGAACCTGCCCAACTCTCCGCAATCAATCACTTGACGGGTACCAGATAACTGAGGGTGGCTGTACAAGAAAAAGCACTACACTATGTTTAAGAAGCTCTAAAAGCAAACAGTAAACTGATTTGAAGCAAGGATAACCTCAAGACTTCTCAAGGAACTCAAGAGTAGGCTGGCAGAATGCAACTCCAAAAAAAATAAGGGAGTTATAACACTCCAGGTATTAAGCTTAATAAGACCTCTTCAATCAATTTTTATTGGCTCCAGAAAAATGATCAAGGAGGGATCAAGACCAGTATGGTCAGAGAAAGGGATCAGAGAGTGGTATAACACACTCAAGAATTCCAACAGACAGAATTCTCTTCAACCGGCAAGGCTATTGGTTGGTGATAATGATCAGGCCACAGAGGGGCAAAGACTAAGGATCAATGGATCAGGGGGCAATCATAGATATACCCAGAATGAGGATGAGGAACAGATTTCAATGATAACTGGGGGGAAATATGCACACACTCCCCTTGGATGATTAGAAAAAGTTAGGGGAGAGCCCCTTCTTTTATGTGCCAGGGGTCCCTGTTGACTATGTACAAGTGATAACACATATAGAGCGGAAAAAAAACAATTGGATTTTTTTTTGATGATCATGAGAAAAACAAAAGAACTGATGAGAAAAAAAAGATAAAAAAACAACAACCTAGAAAAAATTGAAATAATGACAACCCATGGATTAGCAGCAATGGAAAGACGCCAGCCCGTGCCAGTGATGGGCACGGGCAGGAGATTTGCAGGTGAGGAGCTGCAGGGACAGGCTGACGGGCCTGGGTAGCCAGATGATGATTGATGCCATGGCCTGTTGACAAGAGAGAAGATGATTTGGTATGATGAGAGTGGAGAGTTTGAAAGGAAGGATGAGTTATACTGTTGCTAGGCTAGGCATGCGTTTGACACTCAAGCAGGGGTTGATTTATTTGAAATTGGGAAGCAGGGAACCACTCTGGCAACCAAAGAGAGTCTCTGGACTTGGCTCCGGCCGGCGGTACCCCTGCGACCGCGTCTCCTATCCAGACTGGATGGTTGGTGATCATAGTTGGATTGATCAAAAGGATGGCAAGGCAGTCAAGCCAAGCCATGAGGATCGCATCCAAGGATTGATAAGGGCACAGCTAGGATATGTTACCCGCATCCAATGATGAAGACGTTTTCCGGATGATGATGTATTGGATTGAGGTAGATGAATTTAGCAATAGCTTGGATGGATGGATGGATGACGCTTGATGGGATTGAAGATAATCCAATTGATAGGCTGGCCGTTCCTACGTACGTATGTATGTCTCTAGATGTTGGCTTGGCTTGTTGCCTTTGAGGGTTTCATACATGGATACTCTTAAGTATGTCTTGAGGGCATGGATTTACGTATGATGATCCTGGGGGTGGGGGGGACTGGTTGGGCTGGACTCTGGCCGGCTAGGGCTTGAATGAAGACAAGTGGTGGGTGGACTGGATTGATTGCCTGTGTGACTGTTGGCGTATAGGAGATGAGGAGGATTGCCATTTGGGGGTGCTGGTGCCAAATAGAAGCCCGCAAGCCAAGCCGGTCTTCATCTGCACGTTTGCCAAAAAGGGTGGATAGCAGCGCAAAGAAAGGGCAAATTGAAAATAGGACTGGGCGCTAGGCACTCAAGAGATGATCCCTTACAACTAGGTGAGTAAGAGCTTGAATTTCGGTAACTGGATATGGAAATCATTCTGGAAATTTTTGTTTTGTTTTTTTTGTTTTTTTTTGGATCTAAACAGAGGCTATAGAAAAGTTCATAAAAATTTTAATTTTTCCTTACTGTTCCAGAGTTGTCCCAGATTGGGCACCACATCTCTACCCAACTTACAGACTGTCCCTAGTCTGCATCTGATTATCTTTGATGATATATAAAAAATAAGAAACTGAGGAATTGAAACAGAAAAACACTAGTTTGATCTTGAGGGTGATTGAAAAGGGAGCTTGATCCATCCAAAGAAAAATTTCCTGGAAGTGGCTGAGATAAAAGAATGCAGAAGGCGTCCCAGGTGCTCAAATATGTGGCATACAGTAGAGTTTCAAAACAAAATGCAGCAGATGACCCCTGGTGGCGCACAATTGGGAGGACTTACTTCTGGAACAAGCTGCCTCCACAACAATGAAATTTCTTGACCTTATCAGCAGAGAACCTTCTGGCCATCTGAGTACCATCAAGCTCTTCCAAAACATATGGTCCTCCTCTGACTTGAAGGACCACTCAATAAGGACCATTCCAGCGGTTAGAGAAAAGCTTTCCCCACTGAGTTTCCAAGGATTGAGTATCAGCTAAGACTAGATCCCCAGGATTCAAGGGATCCCTGATTTGATTTGAGTGCTTATCCTCCCAATACTGGACTGATTTTTCTCTTGACTCCATCATCTTGTGATAATCTCTGTCACCAACATCTTCACTTTTCTCCAGTTTCTTGGATCTGGCAACTAATAGATTGGTGGTGGAAGAAACCTTTTCCCAAGAAATACCTAAGAAAGATCCCATTTCCAGATAAAGAGGAAGGACAGCCCTTTGTCCAAAGATAATTTCATAAGGTGAGTAGCCAGTTATTTGTTTAGTTGAAATTCAATCAGAGAAGAGGACCAGACAAAGAAATTTGCAACAATTCTTTCCCCTTGAACTAGCCAGCTTGACAAGGGCAGCCTTCAAAGGAGAATGGCCTCTTTCTACCATGCCTTGACCTTCATGATAATAAGAAGTGGTCACCCTATGTTAGCCATGAAGCAATTGGATCATTTCATCCAGTTTGCCGCCAAACTCAGAGCCACCATCAGTTGAATAAGATGGAGCCAAGCCATAATGCATTGTCCAAGTCTCATAGAGGAAGGCTGCTACTGCTTCAGAGCTGAGTTTCTTACAGAATTTTACTTCAACCCATCCAGAAAAATTATCTCTAGCCACTATGAGGTACTTAGCTCCACCAGCCTTAATATGAACCACATCCATAGCAATCCTTCCAAAGACAGTGGACTCTCCAGTGGGATAACAAATTTCCACTGGGCGCCTAAAATCACATTTCTGACAAACTTCACAACCCTTTCACCATTGAGAGACTGATTTCTTCAAGGATTAACACCAGAATTGTTTGGATATTCAACAATAAGTTTTGGTTTCCCCACAATTCCCAAGGCCTTCATGGAGACTTTTGAGTATTTAATCTTGTTTAGAGGGGATAGTGACAACAATAAGAGCACAAAGATTGCCTCTTTTCATAAGCCTAGTACCTTGGACAAAGAAATTGGAGGACTTCCTTTTGAGTGATCAAAAATCTTTAGCAGAGAGATCAGAAGGCCTTTGGAGAGTGGAAAGGTACTGCTCTAATTTTAGCCAGAAACCTTGTTGGAAGCCAGAATAATCTTGGGAGGAAAAGGTGAAGACAGGATGAATTAAGGGTTCCTCCTTGTTGAAATCCACTCCAACATCCAATTCTTCATCTCCAAGAGGGCGTCGAGATAAACCATCAGGCATGGTGAAATATTTTCCAGGCCTATGAACAATATCAAAAGAGAACAACTGGATGAAAGCCACCCAACAATTGATTGGAGCATTTGGAAGACTGGGGGCATTGATCATTTTGATAATGGATTGTGCATCAACTTGTAACTCAAAGTGTTGACCCCAGGGAACAGTTTGGAGCTTCTTAAACATTTGGGCCACACCACAAAGTTCCATTTTTGGCTGGGAGTACCTGGATTTGACCTCTGAAAAAAGAAGAGATTCATACAGAGCATGACAATCCAAACCATTTTTATCTTCCTGAGTAAGGACAGCCCCAACAGATTGATAACTAGAGTTCATGGCCAGCTTGATCTTGCCAGCCCTAGGTACATAAGTGATCTTCTTTAAGAAAATTTATTTTCCAAAAATTGTTTTTTTTGAGCATCTGAAATGATTTTTCACAAGCTTGGGTCCAAAACCATTCAGCATCCTTCCTGGTTAAGCAATGCAAGGGAATGCAAATTTTGGATAGAGAATGGATAAAGATCCAGACATAGATTGCAACACCTAACAAACCTCTGACTTCAGTTGGATTGATGGGAGTAGGCCAAGAGAGAATTTTGTTGACTTTGGATGGAGCCATCCTTCTTCCTTCCTTGCAGACCACATGACCAAAAATTTCCAAAGCAGGGACACAGGCAGCCAATTTGGATCCAGAGACAGTGAGACCAGACTCCTTGATTCAAAACAGGATCCTTTCCAGAGTGATTGCATATTCCCAGATACATTGACGGATTCCTGAATTCCAGGGTAAGAGCTCATTGTTATAATCAGAAACTGGACCTTTAATCCCGCCATTGTCAATAAAGATACCAGCATGATAAGGGATTTCATCCTGGAGGATCCGAACCATCTGAGCCTAATAGACTGCAACCAAATTGGTGGCACCTTGAGGTAATCAAGTAAGTTGGAAACAACCAAGAGGAGTATCAAAAGTAGTGAGAGGACAAGAAATTGGATGTAAGGATTGTTTGTCATAGCCACCCATCATGACACCTAGACCATAGCAAGCTCTCCCAGAGAAGGATTCAACAAATTCTTCAGTAGCAGGGGGAATACCAGAGTCTTTAATAGTAACCTTATTTAGAAGCTGGAGATCATGAACTATTCTAAGTTTAACATTACTCTTGAGAACACAGAAAACAGGAATGGAATAGCTAGAAGTTGATTGTTTTTCAGCTTGCTACTTTTGCAAAGCAAACTGCAAAAGTAACAAAAATTACATAAAAATAATAATAATAGAATTAACCTAAGAAGGAGTAGGAAAACCATCAATATTATTACAGAAATGGATTTTCCACCCAAAATTAGATAGGGTCACTCACTGACCCACCCTTGAAATCCGACTCCTTATATTTTTAAATAATTAAGGAAAGAAAGACCAAAATACCACAGCTCCACTATTGAGCTTTTTGGTCAATTAAATATTTCACACGTATTGTCACGTATGGGTTTCACACCTAAAATTCAGTCAGAATTGAGGTGTTGTGTATATTTTAGGAGTTATGGACGGAAATGTGATTTGTCACAATTCCCGCACACAGCTGTGGCAGCCAATGCACCCACGCGCGGCTGAGATACAGCCCTGTCACTCCTTCAAGGTTGTGTATGCAGCCCTGGGCCTCTGAAAAGTAAGCAGCCACAGGACTACGGGTTGACAGAGTGACAGGCGGCCTGAGAGACTTAGGTACCGCCTAAACATGCTACAACCCACACGGGAACATTCTAAATATTTAATAAATGTTCCCATGGATAATAGATAGTCTAAAAGTACATAATATTATATAAAAATACTTAAATTACCCTTATAGGTATTTTTTATTAAATATAATTCAAAGTACCAAGAATGTCGAAAATAAGACAATGACAACTTCTAAAAATATATTAAAATACTTTAATATACTTTTATGAGTATTTCTAGACATCAATATATTTGTGACATACTAAGAAAACTAATGATGTAGAAATACTACATGAATTCCCATGACTTATATTTTTAAGCAATTATTTTAGTAAATCAACTGGAACTCAAAAATAAAGAGTAAAATCAATATCATGACTTTACTCCAGTTATTTAATACATAATGAGAACTCACCTGACATCAGGATGTCCGTAGAAATTTCTATTTAAATAATTCTTAAATAACTTGGAACATTTACCAAGGATAATTAATTAAATAATACATAAAAAGGACAGATTAGTGTTATTCACACGTCATGATATCTATTATAAAGTAGAATAATTCCCATACCCTGATCAATTAGATGCTACCCGTGCTATACCACCAAGAACACGTGACAGGCTACTACTGGTTACCCTGCTAGCCTTATTGTCCGTCCCTTTGAGCCCCTGTACCCCTCAGAAGGATAGTATTGGGAATCCAAAAGCTATAAATAAGGAGCTCTTTTGAGGATATTGATGGGCAGAGGCCCAGTTATATTTATATCCAGACACCCTTTCAAGGTAATCAAGTACTTATAAGAGATAAGTAAGTGATTTATGGCTAAGTCTGATCAATAATATCCATCCTCAACCTCTTTTTTATCAATTAAAAATGCTGAACAACCTTATAACCCCAGTATACAGGTTTAACCCATCAGTGCACGTCCCAAACAGATACCCAAAGGATTTAATAATATACCAGTGAGTTTTATTATCCTTTCTCTGTTGTGGCAGATTGGTTACAAGGCCCTGCCACTCCACCGTGTATTTTATATACATATTATCTTTGGGCAAAATATTGTTTAAACTAAAGTGCCCAAAGTAACCAGGACTACTTGTTTTCATACTGAAATCCCTGAAGAGAGGTGTTAAAGATCCCCAATATAATTGTGGCCCCTCTATAAAAATATTTAATAATCAATTTATTCATACTGATTTATAACAATAAACTATAACCAAACCAATTAACCTTGCAAAAGCTTAATCCAAATATTATACAGATTTTTGCTGTATTTATTAAATGATATGTTTATTATTTATTCTATCACCTCTGGTAGCTATAGGATAGCAAGGGTCTTGGCATCCAGGAGGCTGACATTGTTCATATAAACTGGTTCGGACTTGTTTGCGGACCAACTTGATGAATTTTTCAACTTTAGCAGCAGGGATTGGGATGTTCTTTTTCCAGGGATCATGTTCTACTACAGGGATAATGTAAGGGAGGACATAGGATTCTTTCAAGAGACCTCTCTCTTCTTCACAGAAAGCAATAGATTTTTCCCTAAGGGCTAAGAAATTTTTGATCAAATTCAACTCATCAGGAAGAAGCCATCCATCTGGATCACAGTTGACCACTTTCAGATGTTATTCAGTGACATGACCAGAGGGGATGAATGGACCAGTAAGAGATTGGGGTAAACCACAGTAAGGATTGCAGGATAGAGGGGGGCGCATAAGAGGAGGGTTGAGGTTGAGAGGCATTGGTTGGTTTACTGGTTGAACCTTTTTTGCAACTGGTTTATAATTGGTTTCAAAAGAGAGGAATCCTTTGTTCCTCCAAGCATTGACCAGTGAGACCTGACTACAGAAACTGAGGCCAATTTCCAACATCTTCCAAGTTTGATGTCCAGCCTTGTCCTTGAAAGGTGCCTTTTCCATCAAAGAGGATCCAAAAACTAAGGCATTGCTCACATGTGTGGCACAGGGTAGAGTTTTGAAAATGACAGTAATAGAGGCCCCTGATGGTGCACAATTGGGAGGACTTACTTCTACCCCACATTGCCTCCACTTAAGACCATACTCCTTCATACCAAGACCACCAAGAAAATAATTGAGATCAGGATCTAGTTTAGACTCATTGCGGAGATTCAAAACCGGAGTAGAGGATAATTGATCAGGCTGAAGGGAAAAAGGAAAATAAGATACAACAGACCCAGAGAGAGAAGAAATATTTTTGGAATTTTTGGATTTTTTATGTTTTTAAATTTTGATCTTATTTGGATGAGGAAAAGATGATGCAGAAAAAAAAAAAGGAACTAGAGCTGTCCTTCTGCTCTCCCTTTAGAAGTTTTTTGGGAGAACGACCAGGAAAATCTTGTTCCCAACGACCAGAATACAAGGAACAAAGCAAAACTTCAATTTTTCTTCCATCAGCATCAGGGAGAAGGATTCTCTCCCCAACTTTATCAGAAAAAATCCGGGTAGCACCAAAATCCATTAAGAACAGTTGGCCCAAGATCATAGGACCTTCCAAAAAAGTCATCCAGAAGTGAAAAGTTCCAACAATATTTTGACCAATTCAAACAGTAACATCCTCAGCAATACCAACCAGTTCACATGACTGATTCCCTATACCATAAACCGCCGAAGTAAAACTGACCCTTGGGCTAAGCTTGAGTTTGCAGGCCATAGCATCTGAGATTAAGTTGAGCTGAGAACCCAAATCCACAAGAAGAGAAACTGTTTTAGCCAATTCACCAAGATAGCAGGGAAGAAATCCAAGAGGGCAGGAATACAGATTGGCATCTGAAGGGGGATCTGTTCCACCAGAGTCCTCCATCAAAGTGCCAGAAGAGACCTTCAATTTGTCTTGACCAATTTCCACACATCAACAGAAACCCATTTCTTCATGCCTTCAGCCACAGATGTAGAGATAGACAGCAGTTCAGCCACAGACAGATCAGGGATTTTGAGATCAGAAATTTTCTTTAATACTCCTTCCACAGCATTAGGGTAGTCCTTGGAAATGCCCCTCTCAAACCAAACTTTGGGCTGGGTGGAGGGAGGAAGATCAGATGAGGCAGGTAATGGAAGAGGGTCAGAGGATTGAGGGGGTTGACCAGATTGAAGAGGAGGAGAAGGATCAGAGTGGTCCTGGAACCTTTCAATGATTTGTTCCCTTTCTACTTCCATGTCTTCCACATCAGAGGAAGGGGGCTCAAGCAAAGATTGACTTTTGACAGGTTTTCAAAGGATTGAATATGGAACAGGAGGAGACTTGTGGGTTTGGGTTACTCATGGAGTTTCATAGCTGGATAAGATTGATAAGCACCAGAGAAGCCGGAAGAAGTGATAGCTGGAGGATACCAAGGTTGAAGAGTGCCACAGGATGATCAAAAATCCAAGGCGACCAGAGATGCCTTCTTGGGAGTTGGTGGTTGGTAAGAAGCCACCACATGAAGGATCAGACAAGATGAGTCAAAAGCAATAAAAGCAACATTAGGAAGAAAGAAATTATTTCCCTTCTGCTCTACTAATTTCTCCTCCTTGTCCTTCTGGAGTTCAGGACATCTACCAGTACCATGGCCTTCTCTATGACAGTAATAGCAGACTGAGGTGGATTTAGGAACAGAATAAGCAGGTTTAGGGGTAGCTAAAGAGAATATTTTCTGATCTATTTTAATCTCAAAGGCCTGGAGTAGCTTAGTAATCTCATCTATGCTAGCAGTACCCTTATTGGCCTGAGGGCTTGATTTAGGTCTGCAATTTGCTTCCATCTTGTTCATGATTTTGTTGGATTCTTGGAAGGAAGGAGCTGTCAAATAACTTACTCTGTCCACCCGCGCTCCCGCTCTCTCTTTTCATCTGTCACTATTTCTTTTCACATGTCACTCCTATGTTATTTCTTTTTCCTGTCATTTCCTCTTCTTCTTTTTTGCACAATCATCTCCCAAATTACAAATAATCCTCAACTGAATCTCTTCAACCTCGACTACAAATCCTTCCAACACACCACGATGAATTATCATCCTTGACCGACCTGAACCATCCTCACTCCAACAATTCTCAACTTGATCCTCTATCCCATCAACCTTTCTTTCACCGATCTCATTCTTTTCTTTACTTCTTATTTTCTTTCTTCGTTTCTCATCTTTATCTCAATCTTCTTCATCCTATTACTCAACGTCAACTTGTCCACTCTTAAATCCATTCAATCTAAAATCTGACTGGTAATACTACCACACATTATTGTTGAATCCATTCTAAAAAATCTGATCTCCAATGTTTCTTCATCTGAAAGAACTACACTATTCTTTCATATCATACTTTTTCTATTCTTCATGTTGTCTTTCACATTTGACTTCACCATCATCAACTTTCAAGTCTTGATCCGTTGCCAGATGTTGGTCTTCTTTGTTCATCTTTTCTTCATTAAATCTTTCTTTTGATTCTCAACTGATTTTATTTGCGGCATAGCCCTCTTTGTTCTTAAATCATCTATTTCTTCATCAGCAATCCAACAGGAGCATGGACTGGTTCAGTGATCCTGGGCTTTTCAAAAGTTAAATCAGTTTCACCTTTCATGACTTTTTCCACCACATTCCTCAGGACCAGAAAGACAGGGAGTTTGAATCAAGTATCCCTAGTAGTGATCATGGATCCAGACTTGAACAATTCATCCCTAATCCTTTCCTGCACTCCTGGAAAAAAAGATTGGAAAAATCAAACTCAAATTTTGTCCACAGTGTCAATGTGATCTTTCCTGATAAGATAAGACTGAATAGGATCCCAAGACTTTCTGAAAGACTGATAATCAGAGGCTGAAGAGACACCACCATTGGAGATACATTGAGAAACCAGAGCATCCAAGTCCTGTAAGGTAAACCTAGCCACATTTACTTTCCCCCAATAAGCCAACATAGCCTCCTTCAAGAGCCTCCAGTTATGAGTTTTGAATCCATCAAACAATTTGATCACTTCCATAACTTCATCAGAGGAGATAAAAAATTGTAACTGATAGGCCATATCATGTTCACTTGCACCATCCACTTCAGCAGCCATTTCATAGGAGTCCAAAAATTGTTCCACATTTGTTCCATTGAAGCCTAGATTCTTTTTCTGGGGTTTGATCTTGACCTGTTTGGCCCAAACAGTGGTGGAGGGAATATATTCCATTTTGAAGACAGATTTCCTAAGGGGATCCAAAAAGCAGAGTTCCAAGGTGGCTCAAAAGCGTGGAAATGGTAGAGTTTCACAAAAACAACAAGAATCCTGCCCAGATGGTGCGCCATTGGGAGGACTTAGAGCTGGAAAAAGTTGCCTCCACGGATCAGATCTGGATGATGAAAGAAAAAAGAAAAAAAGAAAAGGATTGGATTGGATTTCAGAGTTGATTCTTCAAGTTGGGACTGTAAATTCCAAGGTTTCTGGTTCAATCCCGGCCTGGGGGACCAAATGTAAGACTGCAAACGGTGCTAGGCCGTGGCAGTTCTGTGGAGGGGAAAGGTGCTGTTTAGGCTTCCCTCCTGAGTGTTACAAGAATATTTGAATTTAACCAAGATCAAGGTCCAGAACCTGGTAAATGAGGAATCAAGTAGTAAAGGATAAAGATGATAGTAGTTTGGTAGCAATGGAACAGCACTATCTGAGCCAAGATTATGTGGGAAAAAACTTGGACAAAGAAGCTAAAGTTTTTTTAAAGTTCAAAGAACAAAGCTGTTATGGGTGCAAAAAGCCCACACGCTAATAACTCTGGTTGTCAGCAGAAGATTGGCGATGATCAACCCAAACCCAATCAACCTCCAGGTTCTCAATGAACCTGCCCAACTCTCCACAATCAAGCGCTTGAAGGGTACCGGATAACTGAGGGTGGCTGTACAAGACAAAGCACTACACTATGTTTAAGAAGCTCTAAAAGCAAACAGTAAACTGATTTGAAGCAAGGATAACCTCAAGACTTCTCAAGGAACTCAAGAGTAGGCTGGCAGAATGCAACTCCAAAAAAAAATAAGGGAGTTATAACACTCCAGGTCTTAAGCTTAATAAGACCTCTTCAATCAATTTTTATTGGCTCCAGAAAAATGATCAAGGAGGGATCAAGACCAGTATGGTCAGAGAAAGGGATCAGGGAGTGATATAACACACTCAAGAATTCCAACAGACAGAATTCTCTTCAACCGGCAAGGCTATTGGTTGGTGATAAGGATCAGGCCGCAGAGGGGCAAAGACTAAGGATCAATGGATCAGGGGGAAATCATAAATGAAAACCCATGGATGAGCGGGAATGGAAAGAAGCCAGCCCGTGCCAGTTATTGGCACGGGCAGGAGAGTTGAAGTGAGGAGCCGTGGGGACAGGCTGACGGGCCCGTGCAAGCGGATAATGATTGATGCTCTGGCCAGCTCAGGCTTGGATGAAGAAAAGTGGTGGGTGGACTGGATCAATGGCCTGTGTGACTGTTGAAGTAGAGGAGATGAGGAGGGTTGCCAATTGGGGGTGCCTGTGCCGGATAGAAGCCCGCAAGCCGAGCCAATCTTCATCTGCATGTTTTCCAAAAAGGGTGGATAGCAGCGCAAAGCAAGGTCCAGTTGAACATTGGACCAGGCGCTAGGAACCCAAGAGATGATCCTAGACAACTAGGAGAGTTGGAGCTGGAATTTTGGTAACTGGATATGATTTCATTCCGTATTTTTTTTTTTTGGATCTAAATGGAGGCTATAGAAAAGTTCATAAAAATTTTCCTTTTTCTGTACTGGTCCAGAGGTGTCCCAGATTGGGCACCACACTGGAAGTAGTAAGTGGATCACACTATTGATGGTTTGCATTACTTTTTGTCACGCTTAAGACTGACGTAGATGGTACTGATGAGAAGGGTATATTGAAAAGTGAGGAAACAATAACCCTTAACTCTGGAGTGTGACATGAACTATAGTACATGAGGTGGTAATGCAACAGACACAGAGTTCTGCACTCCAGAGACAATTCAAAATCCATGCCAAGTAGCATGTTGGGCAAGTAAGTCAAAGAATTGGGAAAGAGGTTTAGAAAGAGTGATTCAAGGCTTTTGGTGTTTCCACCCATGATAAGATTTTCTACATGAAATAAGAAAAATCAATTTCCATTATTATTAATGTAAAGACAGGGATTGCATTTTGATTGGTGAAAATTCATTTCCTCAAACCATTTTTTTAGGGTTTCATACCAATTTTCCCAAGCTTCCTTTAGGCTATCAGGGGACTTTTTGAGCTTCAGGAAAGGAATTTCTCTTTTTGAGCCTTGAGGGATTTTTATATAAATTCCTATGGTTAATCAAGCATAGAGAAAGGCACTTTTGACACAGAACTGTCTTATGGCGAGCTTCTTATCAACAGAAAGAGTAATCAGAGAGAGCAGCAAAGAAACTTTTTCAGTTGTTGAAAAGGTTTAATCACTATCAAAGGCATGAACCTGATGAAAGAATTGAATGAAAATTCAAGCTGTCTTTTTTTGGGAGAGGAATAAGTTTCTGTTTTTTTGGGAATAACACAGAAATTCTGAAGAAAAGTTATTTGAGTGAAATTGCAGTAGTCAAAAACATCCATGTCTTTGATACCAGTGATTTTCTGATCCATAGGTTCTTTCAAATCTTTCAAGCTATCATTTTAAGAAAGATATTGTATTTATCACATTTGGTGTAAGTCATTTATTTGCTGAGGCTGTATCCATGAGTGGAAGAATCTGCACAAACAAGGGATGATTCCACTTTTTCAGAGTTGTATCACTCTCCAAAAGGTTTGGCAAAGATGGAGTGATAAAATAAATTCTCCAAAAAAATCACAGAAGTGATAGATGAATAACAGAAGAACTAATTACATGGGTTAGACAAGAAGTAGGAGAATGATTCATGAAAACATAAAGAGGAAGAATCAAACCATACCCAAGAAGTGATAAGATGAGATGACCCAGAGTTTATAATGATGACAAAATAGGAAAAAGCCCCAGTATTTACGCCACAATAATCACAACTTGAGAAGACGGACGGTAGAGATGGATTAGATTTATGATGAGGTATTAGATTAGAGTGTGACATTGCACCAAATTGTATTTCCTCCACAAGTAAGGGTCGAGACATTCCTTGAAGATTCTTCCCTTGTATTGCATCTTGTAGAAGATCTTGAGGAGAGGAGAATTTGAGTAATAATCAAGAAGTCCCTCCTGGGGAGAAGGATGAAAGTTGCGGCCTCACAAGTAGTTATTTGAAATGCCTGGGTTGCAACAAGTTGAATATGCATACTTAGATGCGCAATAAGTGAGGCGGGCATCTACGGGTGCTTAGGTGTGATAGAAATAGAGAGCTAAAGAAAAAAAGAAATACTTGAATAAAAGATAAAAAATAACACAGAAATAAGAGTGGAGGCATGACAATTCCAACACCCCCCCACAATTCAGTGCAATGTGCGTGAAAAGCACTTTGAGTTCAGAAGGTGAATGGCTTGTCTTCTCAATGCCTTTGTAAGAGCATATGCCACCATTTCCCCAGTTACTATAAGATTGACCTGGATTTGTTTGGATGACGTTTGATTGCGCAGCCATTTCATCTTCATGTCAATATATTTTGTTTTTGAATTTGAACCAAAGTGAAGGATCTTTTCAACAAGACCTTTTTTGTCCACAAAGAAATTGGAAGGTTTAATGCAAGCATTCCTCCAGAGATCTTGTATGACGGATTGGATCCAGAGTGATTCTTGCCCGCCGTTGGTTAAAGCGTTTAGCTCCGCCTCAGTGGAGGAGAGCATTATATTTGCTTGTTTTCTACTTTTCCACGCGATGGGAGTTGACCTCCAGAAGACGATATTACCGGTTTGAGATCTTTGGGTGTGTGGATCATCAGCCCAAGTTGAGTTGGTGTAGATGTGCAAAGAGTCTCCCGCAGTTGAATCCGGAGACAATGTCAGAGATAGAGACACCGTCCCTGCAAGATATTTCCACACATGCAAAACCTCCTTCCAGTGGGTTATGCCAGGGCTTTGGTTGAATTGAGATAGGATAGATGCAGCCGTGGCAATGTCTGGTCTAGTGCGGCAGGCAAGGTAGTTTAGTAATTGGGTATACTTCCTGAAGTTAATTCCAAGCTTGTTGAATTGGCACATTTCCCATTGAGACGCAGGCAATAATTGAATTCCTGGTGTAATAGGAGTGATCACAGGTTTTGAATTTGCGAAGTTCAGCTCGTCCAGCGTCTTTCAAATGATTTTAGTTTGATTGAGCAAGATAACGTTATTCTTCTTGGAAAATTCCATCCCCAGAATTGTATTGGGTTCATGTGCCGACAAGCGTGGAATTTTTTTTAGAAAGTTCTCTTCAAACCATTGAACCTCACCACAGACAATGAGATCGTCAACATGGAAGAATACGGACAAAAACAGATCACGGTGAGTATAAAGGCAGGGATCAGCATTGGATTGACAGTAGCCAATATCCTCCAACCATCCCGTCAATGTCTTATACCAATTAGACGGAGCCTGACGGAGACCATACAACAATTTCTTCATCTTAAGAAATTTGGAAGTTCTTCTGCTTTCCTTTGGTTTGAGGATGAAAATATCTTCTTCCAACGGGGCAAAAAGGAAGGCCGCCTTAACCTCGAATTGTCGTATTTTGAGATCCCTATCCAGACCGCTCAGTAGAAGGAGAAGAAGCGTCCAAAATTTGCCTTTGGTGTTGGAATAGCGATTCGAGAAATGTCAGTGGACATTCGAGAACCATCGAAAAGAGATAACAAAACAGAAGGGAAGAGAGAAAAGAACTCACCAGTAAAAGCACCTAGAGAGCGCAAAAGATCGTCTTCTCCAACACCGTGCTATTCCCCTCGGAAGCGACATAAGCACACTCGCCTTGGAAAGCAATTGTATTGCACCAAGCTATACTACGAAGATTGCTCAGGAAGCATCTTCTACAGACTCAGACCGGTCTATAAATAGACCGGTGTTTGTTGTACCTAGTTCCATGATCAATTTTATATCGTATCATCATCCAATCACATTTGTGTATATAGCGTTATCATTATCACCGTTTATTTTATCATCGTAATCCAAGCCGATTACTCCAACACATTATCAGTACCACTCACAACTGAACTAAAAACCCGAAATCAAAATTACTCACATTGAAATGGACCGACCCGACGGAAGACGAGTTGTTCTCAACGAAAACAACTATGTGACTTGGGTCACACTCATGGAAGCCGAACTACGGCAACTCGGTTGCTGGAATTACGTTATCGGGATAGATAACGTGGTGACCAAGGAGAAGAAGGAGAAATCGTATTGTCTCCTCATGCGGTGCCTAGATGAAGGAATTGTCGGGTTTGTCGGGAACAAGATCACAATCGACGAGAGGGGAGACGGCCGAGCGTTGTGGAATATCCTCAAGGACAAGTTTGTTGGAACTGGAATTCAAGCGCAAGGGGTAGCCCTGGATCAGTTTCTCGAACTCAAGTTTAAGAACCATGATCAATGGATTAGGGACTTACGTGCAACAACTAGGAAAATGGAACTTACCGGGACCTTGGTCAACAACGCCATTGTATCCAGGATTGCAATCCGGACGTTGCCGAGTAAGTATGAATCGTTAATTCAAGTACTGACCCGAGGAAACCACTACCCATCAATTGAAGAAATAATCGCCAGTGTTGAAAACGATAAGGCGATGTTTGGAAATGGCACCAATCTAGTCAAAGAAGAAATTGCCATGCCGTCCGAAGGGAAATTTAAGTACAACTGTCACAATTGTGGCAAGCCGGGTCACATGAAAAAGGACTGCAGGACCAAGAAGAAAAATCACGACACTAAATTAAAAACCACCGGAGGAATGTCGGCCGGACCCGTGGCATTTGTAGCAGCACCCAACACCTTGAACGCCATGGTATCGGACGTAAATTCAAAGCAAATATTAGTCGACTCTGGTGCCTCGGAACATATGTTCTCTGATAGAACTTTGTTCCCGAAGATGGAGAAGATTGGCGGATCAGTAATAATCGGGGATGCTGGAAAGAAAATCAAAATTGAGGGAAAGGGAGACGTTGTTTTGAAATTAAACAACCGAGACGTCATCTTTGAGAATGCCCTGTATGTCCCAAGTATCACCTATAACTTATTATCGCTAGGAAAAATTTGGAAGAAAGGTGGACAGCTTGTGAACCACCAGAATAAGGAGTTTAGTGTCCAGAAAAACAAGACCGTAATTTTTAAAGGAAAAATTGAAAACAACTTACTATATGTGAGTCAAGACAACGATCATGAAGCTCAAGTCTCCAACCACGAACGATTAGGTCATCCCGGAAGGTCCAATGGTTGTAAGCCTTGCATGGTAGGCAAAATGGCAAGACCTACCTTTAAAAATCATATCGAGCGAACTGAGAACATCTTGGAGGAAATCTCGGTTGACCTGATGGGGCCAATCACCCCGGACTCGTTAGGAGGATCTAAGTATATTCTTGTTATGGTCGACAGTGCAACGCGATTTGTTTGGACTTCCTTTTTATCCTCAAAGGATCAAGCGCTTGAACATATTCAAAGAATCATACAGCTTGCCGAAAACCAAGCCAAAAGAAATGTCAAAAGAATAATCAGCGACGGGGGTGGAGAATTTGTGAATAGAAACTTTAAAGAATGGTGTAACTCACGAGGAATAGAGACTATTGTTACCACTCCGTATACCCCCCAACACAATGGTATTGCCGAAAGAATGAATCGGACATTGATAGAGAAGGCTAGAGTTCTAAGACTTGACTCGGGGTTACCAAAGGAATGCTGGGCAGAATTGGTAGCAGCAGCCACCTACTTACGGAATCGGACAAACGAAATCAGAGGAAAGACGTCTTACGAACTATTCTTTGGGCGTTCACCCAACTTGAACCATGTCAAGCAAATCGGATCTCTTGTTTTCTTGACTAACCTACCAAAGAAAGGAAAGATGGACCCTCGTAGTCGAGAGGGTGTCATGGTAGGATATGAAGAGAACTTTGGAGTTTATCGAATATACTTATCTAAGGAAAAGAAGATGATCCGATCCCGGGATGTTCGTTTTGACAAAGACAGCATTCCATTAAGTGATAACCTCAACGCAGATGTAAACCCCAAGGCAATCTACTTAGACCCAATCCAACCCATATTTGCAAATGGAAACCCCGTCAACTGTCCAGAACATAATACTGAGGAATCAACCACTCCACTGAACTCTCCACCACCTTCTGGCCAGCCTATAGTAGTCAATGAAGAAGAACAAGATTGTTTAATTGAACCAAATCATCCAGTTGCGACTAATACGGGGGTGAAGAATAAGAAAACAACCAAAGCCAAACCTGGATGGGATTGGATCCCTAGAGAAGTAGCACCAAAGAATATTAGCCGCAACATTGATGAGAATTCAATTATAGAAGGACGACTCCGACATCGAGCACAGGTAGCAGAAGGATTAGAAGAAAATTTCACTTACTCGTCAAATGATGTTATACCTATCGCCCTCAGTGGTGTAGTTAAAGAGAACAAGAATGTTCCTAATGATCTCAAAGCCGCTAAACGAACTCCGGAATGGAACCAGTGGAAGAAGGCAGTTTTTGAGGAATTTGACTCAATAATTGACAGAGGAGTATTTGAAATAACCAAACGATCAGAGTTACCCAAAAACAAAACCTTGATAAATACTAGGTGGGTACTCACCAAAAAGTTTGACGAAAATGGTCATCTTAAATGGTTCAAGGGACGATGTGTAGCTAGAGGATTCCGCCAGAAACCAGGAATAGACTATGAAGAGACGTTCTCTCCAACTGGGCGACTATCCACACTAAGATACTTACTCAACTATGCAGTACAAACTGAACAGAAAGTACGACAAGCTGACTTCGTAACAGCTTACTTGAACTCCGAACTCAGTGAGGAGGAGACGGTATACATTGAACTACCCAAAGGCTTTGTAGATTGGGTCCAAGAGACCAAACCTGAACTTTACAACCAAGAAGGCTGTAGAAAAATCATTGAAAGACCCAATGAATTTATCATTAAATTAAGAAAGTCACTCTACGGTCTTAAACAAGCAGCACGAAGCTGGTACAACACTCTCAAAACTTGGCTCATCCAAAAATCATTTTCAGTTAGTAATGCAGACCCCTGCCTATTCATCAAATCAGACACTATACTATTTGTATGGGTAGATGATATTGTCTTAGTCAGAGATGGGGCAGAAAGAACCATCAAAGAAATGAACAGTGAATTTAAGATAAAGGATCTAGGACTAGCCAGCCATGTTTTAGGGATCAAGATTACTCAGAACCGTGATTCAATCACATTAAGTCAAGAACACTACGTAAATGAACTACTAGAAGATTACAATATGGAGGATTGCAAACCTTCAATGACCCCTACCCAAAGTAACCTCAAACTCGAAAACTCAACGGATCAAGAACATGAAGAATTTACCACCACCGGTTTTGATTACAGATCGGCAATAGGATCTCTGAATTACCTATCTCAGTGTACTCGACCGGACTTAGCATTCATAGTTGGAACCTTATCCCAATTCTTAGAAAAGCCAAGCATGTCCCACTGGGAAGCCTTCAAACGCGTTCTACAATATATGAAAGGAACAAAAAATATGGGTATAACGTACCAAAAGGTTGAAGACTATCTTCCAATAGGCTACTCAGACTCCAGTTATGCAGAAGAAATTGGACAAAAGTCTTGTTCTGGGTATGTTTTTATCTCAGGTAATGCCACCATCAGCTGGCGTAGCAAGCGTCTTGGAGCAGTAAGTGTTTCATCGACAGAGGCAGAGTTCCGAGCCCTCTTAGCGACTTTCCAAGAAGCCAAATGGCTCAAATTATTACACTCCGAAGTCAACAGAAGTGATCCCGAAACACTTCTAATCTACAGCGACAACGAGGGGGCGATCAAGCGGTCCAAGAACCCTGTATACCACTCAAGAACAAAGCACATCGACGTGCACTACAACTTTGTAAAGGATGTCGTCAAAAATAAAGAAGTAGAACTCCAATACTTAAGGACGGCAGACATGATAGCTGACTGTATGACTAAACCACTCGATCGCGTCAAAAATACAAAATTCAGACGAGAAATGGGAATCATCAAAATCATACCAGCCCAAGCAAACATAGCAGCATCTTACCACGAATCGAGGGGGCGTGTTGGAATAGCGATTCGAGAAATGTCAGTGGACATTCAAGAACCATCAAAAAGAGATAACAAAACAGAAGGGAAGAGAGAAAAGAACTCACCAGTAAAAGCACCTAGAGAGCGCAAAAGATCGTCTTCTCCAACACCGTGCTATTCCCCTCGGAAGCGACATAAGCACACTCGCCTTGGAAAGCAATTGTATCGCACCAAGCTATACTACGAAGATCGCTCAGGAAGCATCTTCTACAGACTCAGACCGGTCTATAAATAGACCGGTGTTTGTTGTACCTAGTTCCATGATCAATTTTATATCGTATCATCATCCAATCACATTCGTGTATATAGCGTTATCATTATCACCGTTTATTTTATCATCGTAATCCAAGCCGATTACTCCAACATTTGGGTGCGTACGTGTCCCCAAAATCCACACCCGGAGTCTGTAAGTTGCCCATGATGCAGAGTCGCGATTTGCGTTTTTCTGGTGAAAGAGCAGTAGCCGGTTTAACCTTATCCACCCACATGGTACGGAGAAACCAAGATGGTTCGACATCCGCATCCTCCCGAACTTCCTGAGCTTTGATCTCCGCAATCTCAACTTGTCTTTTGTGCGTTTAGTCCATCTTTTCCGCCTTAGCAATGGTTCTGTAGGAGTACTTATTGGGCTTGATTGACATAGTTTGTTCGCGCAGGTTGTATGTCCGGGAGGATTGATCACGTACAGTCTCAGATGAGTCGGAGGAACCGTCTTCAGTCAGTCCAATTGGAACTGGTTCAGAGTTGACATCAATGGGCAAGTTCAGATCAGGAGCGACTGGAAGAACAATCGGATTATCAACACCCACACCAAAAGTGTCGGCCAGAATGATATTGGAAGACTCAGACTCCCAATTTCCAACATCCACATCATTATCCACCTTCTTGAGATTCAATTCATAATCAAGGAGTGTTATGTGTTTTGTATTGATCACTTTGTTCTCGGTTGTCAGTATTTTTTATGAGATTAACTCATCATCATATCCCAAGAGTCTACCAACCAACCCCCAAGTTTCTAGTTTGGAAAAGGAAGGTCTGTTGTTGAGAATATAGCTGACTGGATTTCCTACGGGATGAAAATAGTCAATGCTTAGTGGTCTTCCTTTGTAAAGTTCATAAGGTGATTTTTTTGATTTATGCGCGGGAATTTGGTTCAAAGCCAGTGCGCAGGACTTAATGATTACATTCCAGTGTTGTTTATTGATCTGTGAGTCGAGGAGCACCATTCTGAGGGATTCAAGAATAAGGCGATTGAATCGTTCCGCCAGGCCATTCTGCTGAGGTGTATAGGAGTTGGAAAAGGTTTGTCTGATGTTCTTTTCTTTGCAGTAATCGGATAGGGTGTTGTTCCAGAATTCTGTTCCGCGATCTGAATGGATGATCATAGGATGATAATTGAATCTTTTTGATTCAACTTCAATTAAGAAAATGAGCGTCTTTGCAGCTTCAGCTTTTTTTTTGATGGGAATAGCATTAAATTATCTAGTGCAGCTGTTGACAACAGTCAGAAAGTATTTATCTGCGTTGGCGCTCACTGGGCTGATAGGACAAACCAAATCGCAGTGTACTTCTTGAAATGGTCTTTTGGCCCTCGAATGCTTGTTGTTGAAAGATTTATGACTTATTTTGCTAATAGCACAAGCCTCACATGTGCCTGGTTTCTTAACTTGAATTCCAAGTTTCTGTTGAATCCTCCCATAACTTACGTGCCCAAGTGATTTATGAAGAATTTTGTCTTGGGACATAAGAGCAAGGTCACTATGTTTAGTATCAGGCAAACAAACAAAAGGTACATTGCAATCATAAGAGCCCTCAATCCTCCAATTTCCTTTATGCAATACAAAATCATTGGTTCTGAAGTCAATAATGAATCCGTCCAACATGAGAGAGCGCATCAATAATACATTGATGGTTGACTTAGGAGAAAATAGCACTTCAGATACCGTAACTTTAAGACCCTGACTATCCTTTAAGATCATCGCTCCCACTCCCTCGTATCCTAGGGAATTTCTTCCCAAAGTCATCAAAATTGATCCAGTTAACATTTGGTCTAAATGAGATAAGAGTTGCGGATCAGAAACTATATGTCTTGAAGACGCCAAGTCCACCACAAAGCAATCAGAGGAGAAGATTGAGCTCATTGGAAAAGAGCTAACAGTGGTGCCATCCGTCGCAGAATCCACTCCACTTTTCTCTTTTCTGGGAAAAGAGGGCTTGAGATGAGGATATAATTTCCAGCATCTGCCTTTGGGTTCAGCGGCCTTGGGATTGTGCCATTTATTGTCGCATGGCTTGATATTGGATGAAAGAAAGGAAACCAAATTCTAGTTATCATCATTTTTGTTGGCCAATGCTTCCTTGCTCAAGAATCAATTATTGTTGAACATACAAAGATGATCAAGAACTTGATCCGGGGAGATTTCTTTGTCGGAATGAGTGATCTGTTGAATGACCGTTTCCATGTTGGATGGGAGCTTTTCCAAGATGAGTTACGCGATGATGTTGGTAGGAAGATTGATCCCAACTTTGTGAAGTCTTGCCATTGCAGTCTTGGTGTCTGTGATAAAACCAGGGATATTTGAGTAGGAGAAAGGAGTACGTAGAAACTCCTTGAAGATTCTGGCTCGATTTGAAGCGTGGTTTGAAGCAAAGTACTTGTTGATATCTTCCCAGATTTGATGGGCGTCCTTTTCATTTTCTGGCGTAATGATATTGGCTTGGACCGTTGTGTCAAGTTTGGAAGTTAATATGGTTTGAATTCTAACGTTTTTGCACTGGCTGAGTCCTATCAGATTACCATTAGAGTCCTCTGTCTGTCTCATGAGTTTGGAATAGAGATCTTCCTGTAGATCCATCATATTAAGACACAATTTTGCCAGATTGAAAAATTGTCTTGAATTAAACAAGGAATAGCCTCAATTGCAGTTTTTAGTATGGTGGCCGTGAGTGAGTCTGTCATTGTTGGTTCTTCTGATTAAGTGAATTTCAACTGTTAATTGTGATAAAATAAATTCTCCAAAAAAAACACAGAAGTGATAGATGAATAACAGAAGAATCAATTACATGGGTTAGACAAGAAGTAGGAGAATGATTCATGAAAACATAAAGAGGAAGAATCAAACCATATCCAAGCAGTGATAAGATGAGATTACCCAGAGTTTATAATGATGAAAAAATAGGAAACAGCCCCAGTATGTACGCCACAATAATCACGACTTGAGAAGACGGACGGTAGAGATGGATTAGATTTATGATGAGGTATTAGATTAGAGTGTGACATTGCACCAAATTGTATTGCCTCCACGAGTAAGGGTCAAGACTTTCCTTGAAGATTCTTTCCTTGTCTTGTATCTTGTAGATGGTCTTGAGGAGAGGAGAATTTGAGTAAAGATTGAGAAGTCCCTCCCAGGGAGAAGGATGAAAGTTGCGGCCTCACAAGTAGTTATTTGAAATGCCTGGGTTGCGACAAGTTGAATATGCATACTTAGATGCGCAATAAGTGAGGCGCGCATCTACGGGTGCTTAGGTGTGATAGAAATAGAGAGCTAAATAAAAAAAGAAATACTTGAATAAAAGATAAAAAATAACACAGAAATAAGAGTGGAGGCATGAAAATTCCAACATGGAGGATATTGATCATCTTGAGGAAAGGTTGTAGATTTGTTTCAGTTTGCTACTATTCACAGAGCAACCTCTCAAAGTAACAATAATAAAAAATGAACAAAAAGAATAAATAATAAATAATTCATTAATGAAAGCCAGAAGAGGTAGGAAATCCATAAATATTATTGCAGATTAGGTTTCCTCACCCAAAATAAGAATTCTTTACAATATTTGCGCCAGTTCCGGCAGAACCCGCTCTCAGAACTCCCCCAAAAAAATTACGCAAATTCCCGCAGAACCTGTGCGTAAATTTCCCGCTTGAGAGAGGGCAATTTCCTGCTCAAAAGGGCGCTAATTCCCGCCCCAAATGCGCGCAAACTCACTCTCAAAAGCACATGCATACCAGCACAACGGCACTTTCCTGCACTCCTGAAACACTTTCCAGAAATAGTCCAGAATTCCTGTGCACAGCTAATCTTGCCATGCATGCAGCGGATCCTACCAAGCAGGCATCTAAATGGACTGATACCAGTGTGAGTATGTCACAATTCCTGGGAGGAGCTAAAAATTGCCATGCAAACATATGCAGCAACTAGGACATCGGCGTGTGGCTGAGCAGCAGGTAATTACTATAAAAGTACATCAAATTATATAATATTAGTTAAAATAACCATTTTATATAATTTTAAAATGGTTAATGTTAAATTCAGGGCTCATTTAGCTGTGTACACAACTCTGTACACGGCACAATGGGCCTTGTGGCACCCTACACGTCTAAAATGGGCTGTGTGGCAATCTACACAACTCAAATGGGCTGTGGGGCATGCTACACATCCCATTTGAGTTGTAAAGCATGCTAAAAAACTAAAATCAAGTTGTTTAGCCTCCATTAAATCATCAATAATGAATAATAAATGATGAATATCAAAAGATAAATGATAAATAATAAATAATAAATAATAAATAATAAATAATAAATAATAAATAATAAATAATAAATAATAAATAATAAATAATAAATAATAAATAATAAATAATAAATAATAAATAATAAATAATAAATAATAAATAATAAATAATAAATAATAAATAATAAATAATAAATAATAAATAATAAATAATAAATAATAAATAATAAATAATAAATAATAAATAATAAATAATAAATAATAAATAATAAATAATAATTAATAATTAATAATTAATAATTAATAATTCATAATTAATAATTAATAAATAATAAACAACAAACAATAAACAATAAACAATAAACAATAAATAATAAACAGTAAGAAATAAGCACTAAACAATAAACAATAAACAATAAACAATAAAAAATAAAAAATAAACAATAAAAAATAAACAATAAAAAATAAAAAATAAACAATAAACAATAAACAATAAACAATAAACAATAAACAATAAACAATAAACAATAAACAATAAACAATAAACAATAAACAATAAACAATAAACAATAAACAATAAACAATAAAAAATAAACAATAAACAATAAACAATAAACAATAAACAATAAACAATAAACAATAAACAATAAACAATAAACAATAAACAATAAACAATAAACAATAAACAATAAACAATAAACAATAAACAATAAACAATAAACAATAAACAATAAACAATAAACAATAAACAATAAACAATAAACAATAAACAATAAACAATAAACAATAAACAATAAACAATAAACAATAAACAATAAACAATAAACAATAAACAATAAACAATAAACAATAAACAATAAACAATAAACAATAAACAATAAACAATAAACAATAAACAATAAACAATAAACAATAAACAATAAACAATAAACAATAAACAATAAACAATAAACAATAAACAATAAACAATAAACAATAAACAATAAACAATAAACAATAAACAATAAACAATAAACAATAAACAATAAACAATAAACAATAAACAATAAACAATAAACAATAAACAATAAACAATAAACAATAAACAATAAACAATAAACAATAAACAATAAACAATAAACAATAAACAATAAACAATAAACAATAAACAATAAACAATAAACAATAAACAATAAACAATAAACAATAAACAATAAACAATAAACAATAAACAATAAACAATAAACAATAAACAATAAACAATAAACAATAAACAATAAACAATAAACAATAAACAATAAACAATAAACAATAAACAATAAAAAATAAAAAATAAAAAATAAAAAATAAAAAATAAACAATAAACAATAAACAATAAACAATAAACAATAAACAATAAACAATAAACAATAAACAATAAACAATAAACAATAAACAATAAACAATAAATAATAAATAATAAATAATAAACAATAAACAATAAACAGTAAACAGTAAACAGTAAACAATAAACAATAAACAATAAACAATAAACAATAAACAATAAACAATAAACAATAAACAATAAACAATAAACAATAAACAATAAACAATAAACAATAAACAATAAACAATAAACAATAAACAATAAACAATAAACAATAAACAATAAAAAATGAAAAATAAAACAATAATAAAAAATAAATTATATATTATATATTATAAATTATAAATTATATGGAGTAGTTTATGGGCCCCCACGCGTTGAGGGGCCCTACAAGACTCCCACAGGCAATTTGGGGCCCTACACGGCTCCCTCACAACTGGAGCCGTGAATCTAACATCACCCTTTTACAATATATGCTACATAAATACTAAAATGTTGAAAATAAGATAACCAAATCCTGATAAATCTTTTAAAATACCTTTAAGTTAAAAATGTGAGAAATCCAAACTACCAACATTTCCGTCAAATAGCAAGGAAATTGAATGTTAAAAAATATTACATATATTCCCACAGGATATATTTTAATTAATTATTTTTAGTAATTGAACAAAATTTTCAAATAAGGACCAAAATGATTATTATGATTTTGTTCCCATTAGTCAATAAATAATGAGAGCTTATCTTATATAAGAATATCTCTAGGAATTTCTACCAAAAAGAAATATGATCAACCAGGGAATACTTAATAACAATAATTAATGGAATAAAGATCAGGTGGATAAATAAGGTTTTATTCATGTGCCAATAACTCAATCAAAGAATGAAATAATTCCATTATCCTGTGGAACTATATGCTACCCCTGTTATAGCACCAATAAAACGCAATGGGCTACCAGTGGCTACCCTGCCAGACTTAGAATCTGTCCCTTTGAGCCCCTATAGCCCTCAGAAGGACAGAATTGGGACCCAAAAAGCTATAAATAACAAGCTCTTTTGTAGTTATTGAGACCAGAGACCCAGTTATATATATATATTCAGACACCATGCCAAATTGATCAATTAATTATAAGAGATAAGTAAGTGATTTATGGCTTTATTCTGATCAATATTATCCATCCCAAAATGAAGAGATTTTATTGATTAAAGGCCATACACAAGACTGAAGGAGGATGAGACTGCACTAGGTTAGATAAGAAAAGATATTTGATAGAAGAAATGGGATTGAGTCAAGCGTGATTTGTGAGTTGAGGTCAATTTATGAGTTGGAAAGTTGATGCTGGCAGTTCACAATCCAGATGAGTGCTTCAAACAAGGAGAGAATTGAGATGTGATGAATCTCACCAGGCAGTCATTGAGGCATGTGGTGTTGGAGTATCTCTATCCCCATGTTTATCAGCTACTCATCTCTTATGTCTTTCCTTATCAAACCTTCTTATTTTACTTCTTTTACTTGTTTTCTTCTCCTTTCCTTTTCCTTTTTATCTTTCATCTATTTCTGTTTCACACCACACTCTAAAATGTTATACATCAAATCCCCTCTCAATCATCAACAGCGCGCTCTCCTCTTCCTCATCCTTTTATTCATTATTCATTATCATCTCAACTGTCACACTGTTGGTGAAACCTCAACTGCCAATGTATACCTGAGGACAGAACTCGCAGCTAGTAGAAGGATCTCTTTCCTCATCCTTCTACTTTCCGCGACCACTCTGGTTATCCTCAGGTAAGCCATATGTTTCTGTTTCCTTTATTTCTTTTTCCATTCTATTTCATTTTCCTTTTATTCTTCTTCACTCATGAAATTTATTATCCTTCTACTTTCCGCGACCACTCTGGTTATCCTCAGTTATCCTCAGCTCAACAGGTTATGAGCCCAGAGCTACCAACCACCAACAAAATAAAACTAACTCACTCTACAGAAGGATCTGGTAAACCACCTTACCGTAATCTTAACCATGGACAACCAAAGTTCCCATCCTGTTCTCAAGACACCATCAATCATTCCATTAAACTCTCCGGGATTGGAATCAAATTACCTCAATTGGGCAATGATCCTGAGGATACATTTCTGAGCTTCTGGCGTTGGCTATCTCCTCACAAACAAATCCTCCAAGACAAACTCAAACACCAAAAATTGGTTGAGAGATAATCTAGCGGTGTGTTCAGTTATATCAAGATTGATAGGACCATCAAATTTCCAATACATAAGAAAACACAAAGAAAGCGCAATTGGTATGTGGAAAGCACTCCAAGAAGCCCATCAAGACAACTCTTCCGGAGGACACATCTACTGGCTTCAAAAACTTCTTCTCACCAAGTTAAACAACAAAGAAATGACTGCCCACCTTGCGGAAATTGTCTCTTATGGCAAAAAACTTTCTTCTCTTATTACTCCTGAAAATCCACTCACCGCCGACAACTTACAATCTACCGCCATTCTTCTATCACTTCCTGACAACTGGTTAGGATGCGTTTCCAGTATGATGAACAAAGAGTCTGTGCCCTCATCAAAATTAATAAACGCGTTGAAGCAAGAACATCTGCGAAGACAAATGAGAAATGAAGATAATCAATTTCTGAACTCGGCCAAAACATCAACTAGCGTCCCAAAAACTTTTGCCCGACGCGATTGGGAAACTCAAAATCCCTCGATTCCAAAAAACTACTACTGCACAAATTGTAAAGTTGAAGGTCATTCCTTTTCAAGATGCCCCGAAGTACTGAAGGCGCTGGAATATTCGAAGAGAAATAGAAAATCTCAGAAATCTCGACAACCAAATCCGAAGCAGGCAAGAGCAAATATAGTCAAAGCTAAGAAAAAACGCGAAGATAGTGATGACAACGATGATTTCACCGATTCCGAAGTCATCATCCATGCCGGTTATGCATCTTGTAACCTCACCAAATCAGATCCCATCTCTAAGTTTGATTTTAACCTAGACTTGGGATGTTCTCTATCCATGAATCCCTACAAATGGCAAGTAAATAACAAGAAATCAAATCAGACCTCAATCCAATTGGCTGATGGATCAACCATTACCTCAAACAAAGAAGGACGTCTAACTTTTCCCTTCAGTCACATCCGTTCCTTAGTGGTTCCAAACCTGCACAAACCCTTACTGTCAATATTGAGTCTTTGTGATGCGGGATTTCTGGTTACTTTCTCATCCAACACCTGCAAAATATTCGATGGCTCAATCTCAAACATAAACAAACAGCCTGTTGCCACCAGATACCGAAAAGGAAACCTTTACTATCTTCCACAGAACAACATAAGCTGCAAGGAATCAGTTTTCTCTGCTATTTCACACACATCTGATAATAGTCTTTTTGGATATCACAACAGACTTTCTCATCTGAATTTGAAGTCATTGCAAAAGGTACTGAAATCACACAAAATCCAACCCAATATCAATAACAAATCCAAGATCCAACAATGTCCCACTTGTATAAAATCAAAAATGACAAGAACGCCTTTTCATTCTTGTTTAAGCTATAGATCAAAGAAACCAGGTGAAATCATTCATTCAGATTTGTGCAGTTTCAATACAACCTCCAGAGAAGGATTTAACTATTTCATCACTTTCATCAACGACTGCTCAAAAGCCTTATTTGCATACCCTTTACGCCACAAATCAGATGCTTTCAAATCAATAAAATCTTTTCTTTCCTTTTTTGAAACACAATATCATTACTCGGTTAAATCTCTTAGGACAGATAATGGTGTAGAATACGTGAACAAACGACTGAAGACTCTCCTAACTGAAAAAGGAATCCAACATGAACCAGGACCTCCCCACTTGCCACAACTCAATGGAGTCGCTGAACGCTCAAATCGCACTATCCTAAACTTGATTAGATGCTCTCTCTCATCTTCAAATCTACCAACATCTTTTTGGGCCAATGCACTTTGGCATTCCCTTTTTGCTTTCAATTCCTACCCATGCAAAACTCCTCAAGGATTCACATCACCAAACTCTGTTAGAATTCTAGTCTTAAATTATTGTGTTGCCTAATACTTGAGTGCAACCATTTATAAGCTTTATATTCTTTATTCTGCTCTGAGTGTTATGTCTAGTGTGATCTCTATAATAAGCTTGTTAGTCTTATTTCCAGTATCATCTTTATCATTACCTACAGTAGCTTTTACCCTAAGTATGATTGTCTAGTGATGTCTTTATGTTGGTCCGGCAGTACCATCTCTAGTGCCTCCTTTATCTTTCATCCACAGTGGCCCAATTCCTAAGATTTATTTATCTGTGACATCTTGTATGTTCCTGATAATCCTTATTCATTGCTATTATTCATTACATCATTTCTTAACCACTAGTCAGTCATATTGTACTTACACTATTTAAGTCTGTGTCTGACCCAGTGAAATTCAATCATCAGTTCTGACTCACAACAAACTTGAGTGCCCCTTTGACTCTCTGATCCGCTCCTCTTGGCGACACAAGCTCCTCTCCCCATCCATTCTCATCTTCTTAACCGGAGCAACTCACCCAAAGTTTCACACGGTTAAAAGCCGAAATTCTCCCCTGAACATTCTTCTTTCCATCTCACCTGCTACCGATGAGATCACAATCTGTTCACTACCCCTTGAGTGCTTGCGCTGCCATCTCGATCACCTCTTTGCCATAGCTTGATTACTTTTGCACTTATTGCTATCTCCCGATCGTCTTTACTTAAAGGTGCCATCTGAGCCCTTGTTACCTTGCCCATCAATCTCTTAATGCGCTATGTTGCAATCGCATCCACCCAATCGCTGTAGTTTGGTTGTCTGAGTGTTTAATGTTCTCTTTCAATTGCAACTCGCCATCATTGCTGCCGTCAAGTGTTTCAGTGTTCTGTGATTTTGATGATCTTTGCCTTATTGCCAACTCGTCTCGCTTGTTGCGCCCTCATCTCCATTGTTCTCAAGTGTTCGGTCAATCGCGCTCAAGCTTCATCATCATCATCATTTATTCGGTCGATTTCCTCACTGCCATCATTATTGACTGTTCGCGATCGCGCCCTCATCATCTCGGTCATCCACTAGTCGCTCTCACGTTCGGTCGATTCATCCAGCGCTTGGCCTCCTCTTCAAGTGTCCCTCGTCAGCTCGGTCGATCCACCAAATTCCAGGCCTTTAGTTGCTCGCCACAATGTCTTCGCTCAAACGCTCGCGCCACATTGGTCCCTCATCTAGTCGCAACCCAATCATGTTCGGCCAAACGTTCCATCCTTCTGCCCGTTTGATCTATCGCGACCTCATCATCCAGTCATCTGTAGCGACCTTGCGACTGTTGGTTCCATCGCTATCTTAGCTTTATTACACGTCTTGCTATAACCTTGTCTTCCATTTCTATTTGGTTTGATTGCTACCACCAAAGTCTTTCATCCCTCTATTTAGGTCCGGTAGCTACCTTTTGAAAAGTCTCCCTCTTCATTTCATGGTTTGTCTCGCTCTCCTCAAGTCGAGCAGTTTAGATGCTACTTAAGTCATCTGGTTTTTGCTACCTCAAGTCATACTATTACTGTCCATTATTACACTGCCCTCAAGTATTAGGCAAGGGGGCGTGTTAGAATTCTAGTCTTAAATTATTGTGTTGCCTAATACTTGAGTGCAACCATTTATTAAGCTTTATATTCTTTATTCTGCTCTGAGTGTTATGTCTAGTGTGATCTCTATAATAAGCTTGTTAGTCTTATTTCCAGTATCATCTTTATCATTACCTACAGTAGCTTTTACCCTAAGTATGATTGTCTAGTGATGTCTTTATGTTGGTCCGGCAGTACCATCTCTAGTGCCTCCTTTATCTTTCATCCACAGTGGCCCAATTCCTAAGATTTATTTATCTGTGACATCTTGTATGTTCCTGATAATCCTTATTCATTGCTATTATTCATTACATCATTTCTTAACCACTAGTCAGCCATAGTGTACTTACACTATTTAAGTCTGTGTCTGACCCGGTGAAATTCAATCATCAGTTCTGACTCACAACAAACTTGAGTGCCCCTTTGACTCTCTGATCCGCTCCTCTTGGCAACACAAGCTCCTCTCCCCATCCATTCTCATCTTCTTAACCGGAGTAACTCACCCAAAGTTTCACAAACTCGATCCTTGATGTTCCGGACGTTTTGCTTTTGTACCTTCATCCTTTCGGATGTCTCACTTGGTACAAGATCCCAGAAGCCAATAGAACAAAACTGTCTCCCAAAGGTCAATCAGCTGTCCTCCTATCCTATCTCTATCAAGGTAATGGCTATAGGCTCCTCGATCTTACCACCAAGAAAGTAATAAAATCAAGGGACTGCATTTTTGACAATAAAGTTTTTCCATATGGTCGATCTACCCAAGATGCAAGCATTGAGTCCTCACCTCTTCCTGTTTCCCTTCCCTGGCCAGATCTTCCTTCCTCTCGTCCTCCGCATCTTTCTCCCCCGATTCTCTCCTCTCCCCCTTCCTCCCCCTCTTCCTCCTCCTTGCCACCTGCTAACCTTTGCTTTTCTATTCCTCCCCCCCTGCCCTTTCTGTTGTTCCTCACTGTGTAGAACCCAATCCTCAAATTCTCCTACCCTCACGCCATATTCCTACGTCACGCCTTACTCCTCATTCCACCAGTCCTGCTCCTTCCAATGACTCTGATCTTTTTCCCCCCCTGTCAAATTCCCCCATCGCTCTCTCTCCTCCGTCTTCCCCGCCCCCTGCTCCGTCTTCTCCTTCTCCAACCCCGTCTTCCTCTCCTATTCTTCCTCTTGTTCCGCCTGCATCTGTTTTGCCATCTATTCCCTCCCCTCCGCCTCCTGCCCCTTGCCGCTCCTCAAGGTCAAGGCGTCCACCGTCCCATTTTGGAAACTACTCACGCTCTGCATCTGTAAAGGATGACATTCGAGCGCCTATGACTTGGAAACAACTCCTGAAGTCGCCACACCAAAACCGCTGGATAGCTTCCACGCATGAAGAACTTTTGTTGCTCCGGGGAATGAAGACTTGGACGCTTGTACCACCTCCCAAGGGACGTAAAATCATCCGATTGAAATGGGTCTTCAAGGTTAAACGACTTCCTGACAGCTTGATTCAAAAGCTTAAAGCTCGCCTAGTGGCTATGGGCTTCACCCAAGTTCATGGTCTGGATTTCTCCGAGGTTTTCGCGCCAACGTTAAGGTTAGAAACTCTCCGTCTCCTTCTTAGCCTACTGGGCACAAAGGGCTGGGTTGGCGGGCAGCTTGATTTCAAGACAGCCTTCCTGAATGGGCACCTTGACGAACCGGTCTACATTTCGCAACCTCCAGGCTTCGAAGATCCGATCCACCCGGACTGGGTCTGCAAGGTGTCTTGGGCGATCTATGGGCTGAAACAATTGCCGCGCCAATGGAAAATCAAATTAAATGCCGCACTTCTCTCTCTAGGTCTCTCTCGTTCCTCGTATGACCCATCCCTATACTTCAAACTGTCAAATGGTTTCCTTGTGGGTGCTCTCACTGTCCATGTTGATGATCTCGCCCTTGTTGGTGCTCCCAATTTTTTTTCCTCCTTCACAATGGAAATTGGACAGCGTTTTGAAGTTGGATCAGACAAACCCCTAAATCTCTTTCTCTCCATCACCATTGATCAAAACCTTTCATCTAAAACTGTGTTGCTAAACCAATCCCACTACATTTCTTCTATCTCTTCTGTTTTTCTTCCCCCCAATTCCTCTCCCGCTCTTTCTCCCACCGCCACAACATTTAAACATCTCTACAGAAAAACTCCAGCTGAGCCTCCCTCTCCCCCGCAATACAACCAACTAATCGGGTCTCTGCTTTGGGTCTCTCAATGCACAAGGCCTGACGTTTTGTTCGCGGTAAATAAACTTTTGCAATTCCTGCAGGACCCCTCTTTTGAACCCTGGCAGAGTGACCTTTGGGTTCTTTGCTACCTTGATTCAACCAAAGATCTGTGTCTAACTCTAGGAGGCCCCTCCATGGCTCTCGTAGGATACTCCAACTCTGATTGGGCTGAAGACAAGGACAACCGCCGCTCTGTCTCTGGCTACACCTTCCGGCTGGGTCTTGGTGAAATCTCCTGGAGATCAAAGAAACAACCAACAGTTTCCCTCTCAAGCTCCAAAGCGGAATATAAAGCCCTCTCTGACTTGTGCAAAGAAGGCCTCTGGCTCCAAATGTTCTTTCTGAACTTTGGCTACGCAACTCCTCCCCAGTACCTATTCATGTCAACAATGAAGGCGCGGAGTCCCTTGCAAAGAACCCTGAACACCATTCCCGGACCAAGCACACCGACACTCGTCATCACTTCATTCGGGAATGCGTTTCAAAGAAGGTTTTCACCATCCATCACGTAGGAACAAAAAATATGATTGCAGACATGCTAAGCAAACCCCTCAACCAGGTTCTGTTGAAGGTTCACCAAAAAATGTTTGGTCTCACTGGTTGTGCTTAGCAAGGGGGGGTGTTGGAGTATCTCTATCTCCATGTTTATCAGTTACTCATCTCTTATTTCTTTCCTTATCAAACCTTCTTATTTTACTTCTTTTACTTGTGTTCTTCTCCTTTCCTTTTCCTTTTTATCTTTCATCTATTTCTGTTTCACACCACACTCTAAAATGTTATACATCAAATCCCCTCTCAATCATCAACAGCACGCTCTCCTCTTCCTCATCCTTTTATTCATTATTCATTATCATCTCAACTGTCACACTGTTGGTGAAACCTCAACTGCCAATGTATACCTGAGGACAGAACTCGCGGCTAGTAGAAGGATCTCTTTCCTCATCCTTCTACTTTCCGCGACCACTCTGGTTATCCTCAGGTAAGCCATATGTTTCTGTTTCCTTTATTTCTTTTTCCATTCTATTTCATTTTCCTTTTATTCTTCTTCACTCATGAAATTTATTATCCTTCTACTTTCTGCGACCACTCTGGTTATCCTCAGTTATCCTCAGCTCAACATGTGGTACAAAGCGTGAAGGTTGAGTGAGGGTGGAGTGTTGGTGGATGATGAGAGAAAAAGAAGAAGGATGAAGAAAGAAATGAAGAAAGAAAAAGAGATCTGATTGATTGAGGAGAAAAAAATTCCAAGAAGATCAGAAATTGACAAAGAGTAACTGAGGTGTGATCTTCCCATTTTGGTCATCCGGGATCCCTGGGCCTCAGTTGAGTGTGTTTTTGGGTAGGTTCTGAGATTGGGGGTCTGCAGTAGAAGTCAGGTTCCCCCGTTTGACTGAGACTCAGGCTCCCTCATGCCTGTGAAAACTTTACAAGCCCCATGCCTGGAGAGATGAAGAACCCTACAACATCAACCAAGCCAGCATCATGATGCACAAAAAAAAAATGAGGAAGAAAAAGAAGAAGAAGAAGAAAGAGGAACAAAAAAAAAGGAAAACAACGTTATGTGGGCCTGAGAGATCCAAAGAATGATTGAAGAAGCTCAAGACTAGCAAGATTTGAGCTTTTGGTTAGAGAATCTGCGGGCATTTCTTCCAACCTAATGAGTTTGACCATGATATTCCCTGACTTCAGTTCTTCTCTCATCCCCTTGGTTTTCAGGTCCAAATTACAAGTCTTAGAGTTGGATCCAAATCTTTCAATCTTGTCAATTAGGCCGCTGTTATTGGTTTGAATTGCAATGGCAGTCGACTTGGTTGAAAAGATTTTGCATGCTAGAGCCCTAATCCAGGTTGCCTTGTGGAACGCATCAACAAATGCCTTGAGCTTGGCGTCCGTGGAGCTGAAGGTGATGTTTTTCTGCTTGCAACTGTTCCATGACACAATTCATCCGTATGCAGCGCAGACATAGCCAGTTTGAGAGGGTGGAGTGTCTGGATTGTCTGCCCAAGATGCATCTGAAGAGGCCAAGATTGGAGAGTCAGTGGTTTTCACTTTCAGGCTGATTTGAATTTGCGTAATCCCCTTCAGGTACTTCCAGGTTTTCTTTACTTTGTTCCAGTGGGGTAGACCTGGTTTGATGTTGAATCTTGACAGGCTGGAAACTGCAAAGCCAATGTTGGGTTGTGAGTAGCACGCAATATCATTCAGCAGGCCAATTGCCAATCAATAGTTGACGTTGAGAGCCTTGAACTGCTTGAACTCTTTGTTGGTGGCGGGTTTGAGTTGAAGATTCTGAGTCAACGGAGACTTGCTTGTCCTGGCTTCTTCCAGGCCAAGTTCTTTGAGCCCAATTTCAATGTGTTTAGGCTGGCTGAGAAGGATTTTATCCTCCAATACCTCTATTTTCATGCCCAGAATGGTTTCAGGGTTTTTTGCAGTGGACCTCAAGAAGCAATTTAGAAACTTTGTCTCAAAGTCATTTCCGTCTCCAATGAGGATCAAGTTTTCTAGGTGAAAGAACAGTTTGGACTTCCCATCGCGTGACAGGTATAGGCATGGATTGCACGACAATTCCTTGAAGCCTACTTCTTTGAACCACGCTGTGAGAGTTTCATACCAATTTTTTGGCGTCTTTTTGAGACTGTAAAGAGATTTTTTGAGTTTGAGGTATATTCATGAGGTTCTCTTCAAGCCTTTGGGAGTACAAATGATGACTTCCTCATCAATTGGTGAGTGAATAAATGTGCTTTTGACATGGAATTGTTGAATCCGTTGTTTAGATTTGAGAGCGTACAGAAGCAACAGTGGCAGGGTGGAATGTTTCCCGGTAGGAGCAAAGGTGTTGGTGTAGTCTAAGCCCTCAATTTGATTGAATCCCTGCACACACAGTGAAGCCTTGTATCTGACAGGGTTGCCATGGCAGTTTTGTTTGATCTTGAAAATACAAGTTGTCTTGAGGGCATTCTTAGGCTTGGGAACATTGTACTCTTCCCACACGACTAGATCTTTGATTGAGGCCAACTCCTGGTCCATCGCCTCAATCCACTTGAGATTTTCATCACAGCCAAGAGCGTCTTCATACATTTTTGGCTTGTAATAGTGATAGAAACCATACCTCTGAGGGGGTTTGATGCAAGACCTATCCGTAAGAACCCAACCTGCTGATGCAAAATCTGACTGAAGGGTTTTCTGAGAGTTTGAGTCGCCCCTTTCCACAGGCGTTGGATTTGCTAAGTCTTCCAAAGAAGAAAGGCTGACAGAATCAACTTTGTCTGTTGAGCTTGCCAATTCACCTGATTGATTGCAATATTGCATCCAAGGAGTTTGAGGAGAATTGAGGGTTGAATGGGCCAGCTCAGGCGTTTGAGGACCCAGATTATCTGCATGTGAAGAATCACCATGACTGGGCAGGGGATCAACATTGCAGGTGAGACCTGGTGCATTTGGTCTTGGCATGGACAGAAATTTGACATGCTTTGAGGAGATAATAGAACCGGACTTTGTCAGTATGCAATACAAAAGAAGCAGTGGATTAAAGCCTACTAGAGTGCCCTCTTCTCCCTTAAAATCAAAATTTGACCCCTTTGGTTACTTGTTGATGAGGTAAACACAGGGGCTCCCAATTGGCTTGAGGAAAGAGGAAGGTAGGAGTTGACCGTTCATTTTCAGCCAGGGCCTTGTATCTTTGCCTTTTGTTGGGATGTGATTCAGCATGAGACAACATCCTTTGACAACTTCATGCCAAACTGAAGGTGGAAGCCTTCTGTCTTTGAGTGTGGCCCTAGTTTACTCCACAATTGTTTTATTAGCTTGTTCCGCCCAACCATTATGTTCTGGGTGATAGGGTTCTGATATGATGTGAGTGATATGTTGTTTGTCCAAGAACGTTGACAGCTTTGAGTTTACAAATTCAGTTCCCCTGTCTGAGCAGACCTTGGAAGGATATGTACCACGGCGTTGGTGTTCTTTTTTGAGCAGATTGATAATGATGTCAGCAGCCTCATCCTTGGAGGCAAATGGAAAGGCCGCTAGATAGCCACTGGAGTTTTCAACAAGGGACAGTATGAACCGGTGACCTGACTTGGATGAGGGTTGAATAGGACCCATCAGGTCAAGATGAATTTGGTCAAGAACCTTTGTGGATCTGGTGGATGAGTGGGTGAAAGTAGACTTGGTGATCTTGCTCTTGACGCATTCCACACATTGAAACTTCTGCACAACGTTGCTGGGGATGTGTTGGATGAGGGGAGCCAACCTGGCCATTGAAGCATGGCTGTATTTCCTGTGAATCTTGAGAAGAGCTTCTTCAGGCGTGGATGAGAGGGTCAAAAGATGGGTTTTCAAAGAAGGTGAGAGGCTAAAGTTGGTAGTAGGCAGGGTATATAGGTTATTGTCAACAATCCCTTTCAGTATTAGATTGCCCCGTGAGAAACAGTGAATTGCTTGTTGCTGGAGTGGATCAAGAAACCCTTGGCGCTCAGGGCTCCGGCGCTGATCAGGTTGATTGTCACATTGGGCACATAGAAAGCGTTGGTGAGTTTGAGAGTGAGGTTCTTCCAGTGGAGGACAGCTGTTCCTTTCCCCTTGAGCGCTAGGCTAGCTCCTTCCTTTCCTGTTTTGATTGGATTTCTGGAGTGAGGTTCCATTTCACAGAAGTAGCAAGAGTCATTGATCATGTGAACAGAAGCTCCACTATTGAGTAAGAAACGCCGGTTAGGGTCCCCGCTTTTGATCCATTGATTCAGAAGAGCAAGGTAATGTGCTGAATGAGACTCTAATTTTCCTTTTTGTCCGTCCTTTTTTCCTTTCCATTTTGCCTGGTTGTCTCTCCACCATTCAGGAGCAGCATCTGGATGGAGGTGCCAGCAGTCCGCGGCGGAGTGATTCTTGTCTTGCCCTGGGTGGTGATATCCTTTGACCTATCTTTTAGGATTGGATCCCTTGGTTGAGTGAGGATGAAATGAGGATTTGCTTCCAAATAGAGCGATATCTCCCTTTGACCTTGAATTTGCAATGGAGGATTGAGCCAAGGATTTGTTGTTCAGTTGGGTGAGATGATTCAGGACATAGTCAACAGACAGTTCCTTATCAGAATGCATAATTTTCCTCTTGAAGTTGTCCATGGAAGAGGGAAATTTGAAGAGGAGGAGGTAGGCCACAATATCTTCTGGGAGTTTGATTCCTACTTTGGCCATCTTTTTAAGACAAACCTTGACCCTAGTGATGAAATTGACAATGTTGTCTGGGTTGAACATGAGATAGAGAAAGCTGTTGACCACTCTAGCGCAATTCAAAGCCTGCAACAAAGCAAATTTTTGAATAATGGCCTTCCACAGTAGCTTGGCCGAGTTCCTGTTTTTGGCCGTTACAATGTTTTCATGAGCGGTGGAATCGAGTTTGGAGATAATAAGTAGTTTGAGTTTGTTGTTGACAGCAGTCTCCAGAACAGAGGTCTTGTCATTGATTGCTGTTGAGCATCCTCTGACCTCCAGAACAGCATCCATCTTGTCTCTCCAGATGCTGTAATTTTCTTCTTCAAGAAAAGGGATTGTCTTGAGAGCAGTCTTCAGCATCATCTGTCAAAAGTTCATTGTGGACGGTTAGTTTATCTCCCTCAGTCTTTGTATTGGTTATTTGATGAGTTTGAGGAGAGGCTGTTTGGCTTTTAACCGTGAAGAGATTTTATTGATCAAAAGCCATACACAAGACTGAAGGAGGATGAGACTGCACTAGGTTAGATAAGAATAGATATTTGAGAGAAGAAATGGGATTGGGTCAAGGTTGATTTGTGAGTTGAGGTTGATTTATGAGTTGGAAAGTTGAGGCTGGCAGTTCACAATCCAGATGAGTGCTTCAAACAAGGAGAGAATTGAGATGTGATGAATCTCACCAGGCAGTCATTGAGGCATGTGGTACAAAGTGTGAAGGTTGAGTCAGGGTGGAGTGTTTGTGGATGATGAGAGAAAAAGGAGAAAAAAAGAAGAAGGATGAAGAAAGAAATGGAGAAAGAAAAAGAGATCTGATTGATTGAGGAGAAAAGATATTCCAAGAGGATCAGAAATTTACAAAGAGTAACTGAGGTGTGATCTTCCCATTTTGGTTGTCCGGGATCCCTGAGCCTCATTTGGGTGTGTTTCTGGGTAGGTTCTGAGATTGGGGGTCCGCATTAGAAGTCAGGTTCCCCGTTTGACTGAGATTCAGGCTCCCTCATGCCTGTGAAAACTCAAGAAAAACCAATTTTTATCAATTTAAACTGCTTAACAACCTTTTAGCCCCAGATACAGGTTTAAACCATCAGTACACATCCCAAACAAGCAACCAAATTATTAAACACCATACCAGTGATTTCATTATCCTTTTAATGTTTTGGAAGCTTGGTCACAAAGGCCTGCCACTTCACCATATATTATATATATATATTATCTTTGGGAAATAACTCCTTTAAGAATATAAATTAAAGGTTCCAAATTAAACAGGCCTATGGATTCCAAAGTAAATTCCCTGAAGAAGAGGTTTTAAACATCCCCAATATCATTTTGGCCCCTCTTTTTATTTATTAAACAGTCAATTTATTCATATTTATTAATAATAATCATTAATATCCAAACCATATTGCCTTCCATTTGCTTTATCCAAATATTTTATGGATTTTTTCTGCATTCTTATAATAATATATTTATTATTTATTCTATCAACTCTGGTAGCTGAAAGTTGGCAAGGACATTGGCATCCAGGAGGCTGATAATTGGGGGTCTGGCTGAGAAATATTTCATTTTATTATATTTAATACCCGGGTGATGTTAAATTCACAACTCATCCAGCTGTGTACACGACTCAAAATGGGCCGTGTGGCATTCCACATGACTAAATTTGAGCCATGTACATTTCCACATCGTTCAAATAGTTGCGCAGCCCACACACCAAGGTCCAGTTTTTTGGGGGATGCCACACAACTACAATTGATTTGTGTGGAGTTGTACATGGCTTGAATGTAGTTGTGTGGCATCCCACACAACACCGGACTTTGGTGGGCCCAAAAAAAAAAATATAAAAAAAGAAAGAACTAAAGGGAATTAAAGTAAACTAAGGACTCCCATAAACTAAATAGGGTGTATCACAGTTAAGCAAACCCGCCATTTTTTAATGGAGGGTTTCAAACCAAATCAGCCATTTCAAACCCGCCATTAAAAATAAAAAAAAACCACTTAGTTCACATCAGACGTGTCAGATTTACCTGGAAATAAGTGGGTTTTTTCAAATAAATTATTTAAAGGCTTCCACCACCTGTCCACCTCATCCACCCCTGGATTCCCACCTCCTTCTAACTCCGACCTGATTGGAAAAAAATTTGATTCATTTCTCTTCATCTCTTCATTAATATCCTCATCACCTCATCACTCTCATAACTTTATTGCTTCCAGCACATCCAGCTAACTCTCATTGGATCACTATCCTGATCAGTTCATCACTCTCATCTGTTTATTGCTTTCACCACATCCAGCTAACTCTCATCAGATCACTATCCTTATCACTTCATCGCTCTCATCTGTTTATTCCTTTCATCACATCAAGCTAACTCTCATTGCATCACTATCCTCATCACTTCATCACTCTCATCATTTTATTGCTTTCATCACATCATAAATCTCATTTCTTTATCCCTCTTGTCACTTCATCACTCTCCTCTCTTCCTATTCTCTTTTCTTCATCACTCTCATCCTCTCATCACATCATCACTCTCACTATGTACACACTCTCATAGCCCTTCATCCCTTCATCCCTCCTACTATTTTTAAATGGCCCCTCAGCAATCCTCCCCCCGCAAGTCCACTAAACAATCCAATGGAACAAAGCAAAAATCCCCCAGGAACTCAAAATCCAAAAATCCTCCCCCATCAGCTTCCAAAGGCTCAAGTCAGCTCAAGAGAGCTGATCACATCATCCTGGCAAACTGGCTCCAAATTCCGTCCAACTAAAATGCATGCTTTGGATCCAACAATGAAACAAGCATTGGCCAACCTCCATCCTCTAAGGTCAATGGTTATCTCCTGATGGCCAATGAATTCAAGAATAAAACAAAAAGTAGGCTGGATCTGTCATTCAAACAGATGAGGGATCAATTCAAGAATTATTGAGCCAAGTAAAAAAAGGCCCACTCCATCTCAATCTGCACCGGCTTTAGTATCACCGACTCTGAAAAAGCCAAGGGAATCAACTCACAGGTTGGTAAGTTGGACTTCATTTTTCCTTTTTATATTCAAATGGATGAAATCTTTGGAAAGAAGTCCAACATCACCCCCTAGCTGCTTTTGATTCCCAAGAATCTGATTCAGTTGACGCTGAGGACTAGGCTGGGGTTTCTCAGCCTAGCAATGGTGATCCCAAAGAAACCTATGAGTGGCCCCCATCCAATCCCAAGGAGGATATTCAAACCCAATCAGCTCCAATCACGTCTACTTCTGCGTTGAGTGAGGAGTCAAACCCAACCTTGGACACCTTCCCTCCTTCTTTGGATTTCTCTCTTCCTTGGGTGGAAGAACTGGAGAACTTGGCCAATGAGGAGGATTTCAGTCCCGTATCACCATTGCCATCAAAATCTTCTCAATTAAGGAACCAAGTTCTTTTCTCTTCTGTACAGTTAATCCTTACTGATTTAGATTTGAATGAAAGAGCCTCATACATTCCTGAATGGCCAAAAACTCAAGCCAATGGGGCCTCCAACATTCCCTTCAAATGAGAGCAATGATGTTCCCACACAAACCTCCTCTGCACAGGGAAATCAAAAGGCCTCCAATTCCATCAACATCAACCCCAATAGCATTCAAAAGAGGAGAAACACTTCAAATCTTTTGGGCTTTGAGGAGATCATGGAGAAGCTAGGTTCAAGTAAGCCCATTGTATTCTCCTTCCTTTCAAAATCAAGCTCATTCCTATTCAGCTCTGAAAAACAGTGAAATTGCAAATTAAATCTGAAAAACTTCAGTTTGAAAAGGAGAAGTGGGATTGTAAAATGGCTACTTATTTCAAAAATTTGAAAGCCAAGAGTTTGGCTCATCAGCAAAAAATGTGATGCTGAGTGGAATTTGAAACAGGCTGAGCTAGAATTTCAAAAAGAGGAAAAGGAGAAGGATCAACAGCAAGCGCAACTGCAAATGGAGAGGGAACAACTGGCAAAAGAAAAAAAGGATCAGTGGACAATGGCCGCAGCATACATTGGTAGCAGCAGAACAGTAAATTAATTGAAGCAGATTACTCAAATTCTGGGCTTTTAAATATATTTGCTTTGATGAAAAACTTAAAAAGAAAAAAAAACATTTTTGATTACAACAATGCTTAAGACTATTTTTAACCCCACCAATAAAAAAATATTTTTTCTTTTTATTTATATTTTTTTCCTGGAGTATATTGTCCAACTCCTCAATTCCCTGTAAGTGTTTCTAGTTGTCTTGTTGATTTGCATTGACATCGCCATTCTTGTATGAGTGGCAGTCTCCACAGCAGGAAAAGTACAGTGCTTGTACTTATTGGCTGCCCAAACCATTTTGACCACACCTTTTTTCTTGAAGTCAATTCCAAATCCCAGGTTAGGAAAAACAAATTGGCCATCAGATACTTGATATGCATCCATGTTTTCAATAAGTCTTCCATTTGATTTCCTGGTTGGTACTTCAAGTAAAAAGGAATACTCAGAGATCCTCTTTTGGCAAGCAGTCCTAATCTTCCCACCTCTCTTTGTCTCTTTTAAGCCATCTCCTTCCATCTTGCTCCCTCCCAATCCTATAATTAGATTGGAGTGAGGAACCACACGGTATTTGATTGTTTGTGTAACATTTTGAGGGGGGTGGGAGAAGAATTGGACATTAAACAATAGTGGTTAAGGGATTTAAAAAAAAAACAGTCAGTCAAATGGACATCATTGGTGAAACAAGATTGGTTAAAAAAATTAAACCAAACCTGGACTTGATCCCAAGTTCACCAGAAACATGATCACCAAGAAAAAAAAAATCACATCAGCACCCAAAAAAAAAAAAAAAAAAAAAAACTTACTGGGTGTGAGGGAATTGGGTCAGGCCTTTGGGTTGGATCAGTCCTGGGGCCAGGTTGGCAGGGCCCGGGAACCAGGGAGGGGGGGAAGTTGGTTGGCTGGGGAGGTAGGCGTTGGGGGGTGGGCATCAATGGGGGGGCATCCAAGGGGGAGGGGTGGGGCCAAAGCAAGGGGAAGGGGGCGTGCTTTGGCAATTGAGGGGGGGGGAAGGTGGCGCCGGTGGGAAAGCAAGGAGGGGGGGGCAAGGTGGCACCGGCGGGAAAGCAAGGAGGGGAGGGCTGAGGTGGCGCCAATCAAGAGGGGGGGGCCAAGGTGGGGCTGGGGGGCAAGCAAGGAGGGGGGGCCAAGGTGGGGCCAGCGGGCAAGCGAGGAGGCGGGGGCAGAGGTGGGTCCCGCAAGCAAGGAGGGGGGGTTGGTGGTGGGCCGGCAAGCAAGGTAGGGGGGCCGGTGGGGGTGGTGGGCCCGGAAAGCAAGGTGGGGGGGCGGTGGTGGGCCCGGCAAGCGAGGTGGTGTGCAAGGTGGTGGGGCCATCAAGCAAGCAAGGAGGGGGGGTGGTGAAGGAGCAAGAAAGCAAGGAGGGGGGGCGGTGGTGGGGCCGTAAAGCAAGGAGGGGGGGCGGTGGTGGGCCTGGCAAGCAAGGTGGTGGGGGTCAGTGGTGGGGCCGGTGTGGTAGACCAAACCTAATCTATAGCCATCAGACTCAATTTTCTAGTATAAATATAATCCCAATCATAAATTTAACCTCAGAAATGGATTCTACACCAAAAATAACCCATAGTCACCCAGCCAAACTACCCCTCTATCTCTCATGGTTTAGAAGATACAGCCAAAATAAATTGTGGACAGCTCATATCACACCCAGGAATCACAAACTAGTGAAAGGCCATATGGGTATACTTGGAATCCCTAAAGACATACCAGTAAAATCCCAACATAACACCTCAACCAAACATACAACCAATCACCTCACCTGTATACTCAGAACCATAAGCAAGGCCATGTGTAACCAAAACAACCAGCAGTACAAGGCACCACAGGACTACCCAGCAATGTATGCAGGCAGTCTGGGCCATGTGTAACCAAACAACCACCAGTACATACAGCCAGTAGCATGTGATACCAAATAAACTACCAGTACCAACAACCCTCAGCACCACACAGCAATTTATGCAGCCAGTAGCATGTGTAACCAAACACCCAGCAGTACAAGGCACCACAGGACTACCCAGCAATGTATGCAGGCAGTCTGGGCCATGTAGATCCAAACAACCACCAGTACAGGAACCACAGGACTACCCAGAAATTTATGCAGGCAGTCTGGGGCCATGTGTAACCAAACAACCACCAGTACAAATACCACAGGACTACCCAGCAATATATGCAGGCAGCTAGGGCCATGTAGATCCAAACAACCACCAGTACAGGCACCACAGGACTACCCAGCAATGTATGCAGGCAGTCTGGGCCATGTGTAACCAAACAACCACCAGTGAAAATACCACAGGACTACCCAGCAATATATGCAGGCAGCTAGGACCATGTAGATCCAAACAACCCACCAGTACCAGTTCACCACAGCACAAATTCAACCCAGCACTACACAGCAATTAATGTAGGCAAGTGCCTGCATGTAACCCCCGTACAACCTCTTTCCAACCAGCAGAAATGCCTCATGTAACTGTATTAGGTTTTCCCAACCAGCAGAAATGCCTCATGTAACTGTATTAGATTTTCCCAACCAGCTAAAATGTCTCATGTACCTGTATCCCACTGTAACAGGGGAAGCCCCAGGGCACCCTCAGGGGCAGCCCTGAGCATCCCCTGAGGACCAGATTTTCTATTTAAGGAGGGCCTCTCTGCCCTATCCAGGTTGTATCCCCCACTACCATCACCATCATCATCCACCATCCAGGAGCTCCACCCACTCATCAACTACTCATCATCCAATTACCACCCAATCATCTGTGGTCCTACCCAGATATAAAAAAAAAGGAGATTGTCAGTGTAACAATAAAAAAAAGGAAATCAAAGACCAATTCTATAACCTCATCAACCATTGAAACCAGCCCATTAGGTGCTTTGAATAAGGGTTCTTCTGTGACCTGAACTATTCAGCACCAAATTAAAGGAAACCACCCATCACTCAATAATTACCCTTACAAGGAAAGAGAGCACAACAAAAAGGGACTGCCAACCCTTTTTTTTCCTCTACCCAGCCCCCTGTGGGTAAACCCATCCTTGGGTCCTCTCCTGAACCACCCCTTTGATAAAACCCTTGAACCCTTTAATATTTGGATATTGGTTAAAGATCACACATATCTGATCAACCACTAACCAATAAGCCAATACATCTGGTCCATTCTTCAACAACCCTACAAATAACAATTAATAACCAATCAAGATCTGATCTGAGACCTATACTAAGTCTCAAAGAAACCAGCCATCAATTTAAATAAATTATTGTGCAGACTTACTATAGTACTAGAAGGGCAGGAAATTCAAAACCACTCTTAGTGTTACTAATACTCTAAAGGAGTAGAAGTAATACTAAATTCCCCTTCAAGGACTGCCAGCAAGCTATTTGCTAAGTTATTTACATAATCCCACAGGAGTCTCTACACCGTCAAGAGAGCAAGGAGGGGGGGTGGTGAAGGAGCAAGCAAGAGGGAGGAGTCAGCTAGGATGTAGGGAAGAGGAGGATGAGGAGGAAGGGGGGAGCTTACCTGAGGACTCGAAGGTGCCTGGAGGGGGATAGAACAATTGGTTAGCTTCTGATGATTGGAAGGATGAGGAGGAGGATGAGGAGAGCTTACCAGGGGTGCCAAAGGCTGTGGGTGAGGAGGGGAGTGGACCAGTGGTTTGGCGTGATGAGGTGGGTGGTGTGTTGGGCTGAGGTGTTGGTTCAGTTTTTTCTAAGAAAAAAAACGGAGTGATTCAGCCTAGGATTCTTGGTTGAACAACCAAAAAAATTTTACCTATTTCAAAACAAAAACTTACTCATCAAAGTGGGAAAGGGTGAGGGGTAAAATCTGCTCTCTCATAGAAGAAGATGAGGGACAAGATGATACAGGGATGAGAGATGTGAAGCAATGGAGATGTGAAGCAATGGAGATGTGAAGGGATGGAGATGTGAAGCAATGGAGATGAGATGTGCCTGAAGCAATGGAGATGGGATTGGTATGGATTTGCTGATGTGGATGGGTGTTTTAGATGTGATGGATGGTGGATGGATGATGATGCATAAATGGCAGTTTTAATTGCGGTTTTCATGTTTGAAATCTGCCATTTTCATGAAACAAGCCA